>JAQFYC010000574.1:0-52131 GCA_034694165.1 Tomocerus mixtus
ACAACTCTCCAAAGAGACCGCTCCCGCATTAGGACCGCAAAATTTTCCCATTTTTGGGATTTTATCCTCTACTTAAGACTAATAAATTCTGGAAAAGAATGTGTTACTGTACTTATACATAACGGTATAATAATGTTTTTATGATGGAAATTGCAATATATAAATGCAAAAGTTGATAATATTCTAGCATTAAGTATTAAATTAATAAAATCAGGATAAGTTTCAATGAATACCTTCTTAGTAGGACCAAAAAGTAAAATGGTCACGTTGGGGAGGTTTCATTAGGACAATATTATTACCACTCCCCCATTGAAACCAAAAGCGATGTTCCTGATTTCTGATGGTGATCCTATTATAGAGTTTTGACTGTAGCTGGTACGTATATGATAGTAAATGTTTACCATGTAGTACCAGCCAGACGTGTACATTCCAATAAAAAATGAAGAAATCGTTCTAGCGTAAGCCCTGATAAGAAGGTATTTCCCCATTCCAAAAAACAAATTCTAGGCGAGCTGAGCATTATCATCATCATTTAGAAATATATGTAGCAAGCAGAAAGCCAGAGGATCTCACACAACATTCGGTAATAAGAAAACATCGGAAGGTGGGTTTCCCTTTCTTCCTTTTGCGTCTCTCCTTTCGTTCGCATCAATCAGACACGCTCAACACTCTGTTGTATTCTGTATTGTAATTGTATTCACAGACAATATGGTACACTCTAAGGAGGTCAATATTATGGGAAAACTGGAAACGCATTGAGGCTTTTGAAGATTGTTGTAGCGTTCGTTCTTGGGCTTTTTATTTTATTTATATTATTTGTTATTATTCTGCATATAAGTATGTATGGTTCAGAAACCCTTTGGTTCATGTAAGAACGTACGCCAGAAAATATTTCCTTTAACAGTGCACTGAATGCTGCATATTTAGACCTGACAACCGACAACCGTCGATAGCCCCATGAAGTAAAGTTTATGCACAACATAATTAGTATACATTTTAATGCCAATGGGAAATGAACACTGGAACACAACATAATATATGGAGACGTATTTAATTAAGACCGAACTTTATTTAGCTCATTACATGTCGCAAGGAGTAATTTACGCTATATTTTGTATCTTGAGCATATGAAACGGGTATCTAAGTTGGTTTATGATGCGATATGCGATGAAATACGTTCTATTGGCCAATTCTAGACACTAGATAAATAAATACATCATTTTATGTGTTAAATAGTCAAATTACGGGCATCTTGAATTTGTCAAGCAATAGTAATTGTAAAGTAAAAAATTCTCCTGAATATTGGATTACCAAGTTCGTATGCACAAAATATAAACGCAATATAAAATTTTGTTGCCAAGCTCCTGGACGTATTATATTGTTTAGATACCCATTTAGCTACAGTGCATATTATTAAATGCAAATAAGCATCACATTATTCTTAAAACTTCCAAGCAGTATGCATAATGATTATAAAATAGTGGAATTGAAAAAATGAGAAAGAAATATTGGTATTTGTCTTACTCAAAATCTTATTTATTATCGTGGATATAGGCATTGCACTCAACAGTATAAAATAATTCTAGTATAGTGACCTTACCGACAGGTCGAGACGCCGAGAGTTAGTCCATACATTAAACATTAATATACGATACGGCACGATATTTATATTGAATGTGTACATACAGATATAATATAAATGACATAATTTAATGTAAGTCAGTAGTAATACATTTAAATTTTTTCATAGAAGATCTCAGAGCACAGAATTATCGTTTGCTCTGACTGAGATTTAGTAATTAAATCCAGATTCGTCTTCTTCATACTCCAATTGTATTAGCGACGTATTTCTGTTGTGACGATCCGTATAACATTTTGTATTCCAAACACCTAAATTTTCCAATATTTGACAGTTATTTACTAACAATAAGTTTAGTATGGGTCAGGTGTTACATAATTAGGTCAGGTCCTCTACCGTGGTACATTGTTGAATTTTATTATGTAATAGTCAACTAATCTACTCCCGTCTCATATTTTGTGACATACTTTTACTAAAATTACATACAATCTACTAATTGTAACTCTCTTTTTAACTAGAATGTTTAGATAATTTATTAACAACACCTTTATGGATGTAAGTATAGGTAACCATGTATGGATAATTTATAATAAATTCTCTAGAAGCGTGTTTTCTATTTATTTATATATTATCTCTAATACAAACTATTTCTGTTGTAAGATAGATTTGTTAGCATTCGTCTATTGTATAATATGTAGATTACATTGGGATTCAAAGACTTTGAACAGAATATCCATCACAATTATCCGATTACATATTTTCTTTTAAATAAAGAATCGTTGTCGCTGAATTTTCTCTGCTAGGGAAATTTTCAAATGCTTCTTCTATGCGGTTCCACTTTGATATTCATATAATTATGTAGGTATATTAATTTTCAAAACAATTTTCATGAAGTACAATAATTCTTAAACATTATCAATACGAAAGCTTGCAATATTCAGTACCAGCTGAAGCAGAGCTACATATTACAACACTGATTTTTAATAGAATTGTGAGTTTCTTACATTATTTTTGAGTGAGTCAGATAATATAAGTTACACCAATTTTCAAGATAGGTTCTAAAACTAAATCTAATTCAGATATTTTAGTAAACTTATATGAATTATAAGTACGGTAACACAATAAGCAAACATGGAAATTAAATTGTAATGAACTAATCAAACTATCCCTTTAAAACTCCTAAATAATTTTATATATGAAAGTACCTAAAAGTAATACGTACATACATATAAAGCATAAAAACATTTTGTTCTTAATAAAACTAATAATTTACAGGGTAATACATATAATTGTTAGTTGCAATTCAATCTCACAAATTCTTTTTGTATGAAAATTAATTAACTTCTCCCATTTGTTTAAATTTCATTATTTGGGTAATAAAATCCTGTTGAGTTGTCATAATTCAAAAATTATTTATATTTCATGTAGCAAGAATGTATATTTGTAAGTAGATACATTAATTACACACAAAGTAGAGATGTAATGAAGCTATAGTGAATTTTTATTAGTAGTTATATTTATATATTCTCGGAAAGATTATTTAATGCAACACAATTTTTCATTACGTATATTATTCGGTATTAGTAATTAATAGATAGAATTTTTATAGAGAGCTCACTTCACTTATAAGCCTTTACTTACTTAATATTAGATATATTTTTTGTTTACGTATTTACTGTAGGTAATATTTAAGTTTGTCTCCCACTAGTATATTTAGATTATATTATTTTAAGAATATGGATTCTAAAACGCTGTACTTTATTCCAAGGGTAATACAATTATATTACTTAATTAGTTTAAAATTCTTCCCTGCTGGGCAATTTCAAAATATTTCATGTAGGATTAGTGGGATATTTTTGCAATATGGGGTCAATTTAATTTCGAATTTTAATTCTTATTCAACAAAGAATATATGTGAAATAAACAAAATATTTAGTGATATTTAGTTACTATTTAACTTCCCAGAAGAAATGTCTCTCTTTCATTTAACGGGGGTTAGTGGGGGCCATAATATATCATCACCAGGATGGACAAATTCTTAGGTTAATAAAATAAGGATCTTAAAATATTTTGAAATTAGCCCAGCACCCAATTGCCTTTACGAATAAAAATATTACAGTATGCAGAAAATGTTGTTCACATTTGCATAACATAACATGGCTATAAATAATACCCACAATTTTATTTTTTTTGAACAATTTTGGGATAAATTATCCCAACCCGACCATTGCAAATTATTATGACTGCGGTCTTGCAATTACTTTTATTATTATATAACACTACTTACATAGTAAAGTGACCTTAAATATTCACTATCATCCATACTTACATTTAGCTATATGTAATTAACTTTATGCTTTTGAACGTTTCGGTTTGCTTCTTCGTCTTGTAAGGTGACATATTTAGTAACTACAGAATTATAAATAGTAATCATTTTGTGTATATATGTAGGGTATAGTTTATTTCATACTTCCATTTGTGTTTCACTGAAGTATTCATGGCCGATGGTAAATATTCCATGATTAAGGCTATTTGAGGATATATCACAAAATTGGAATGCTACATAATATATAGTATAGTTTACTCATAGACTAATTAGTCGTGACCTTCACAAATCTATTTAACAACAAGCACCAAGTGGATTAATTACCGAATCCAATTTTAAAATTCATTTAAACAAATTTGTGAAGGGGAAAAACTATTCCATGAGTATCCAATTTGTGGTACCCTTTAATATCCTTTCCTTGCTCGTCCTTTGCAAAATTTTTATTTGTGGCTGCGTGCTAACAATTACGTAGAGATTAGAATGGTTTTGCCGTGTCGTATGTCCTCTTCAAATGTCACCGCAATAATTGACTTATATGTTACAATTACCGTGACGTGGCTTAACTACTTATCGAATCATATCAATGATAAAAATAAAAAACAGTGTCATAGACATCCTATCTGCGTTCATCTACTGTTTTAAATATCTGCAACTACAACATTGACTGAAAAACGTTTTTCTATTCCCATGCGTCTCTCAAATATTTAGATAAACCTGCTTTAAAGTTACCATATCCATTTACTATTAACATCCACATTTGTAGTAGTATGTATGTACTTATATTTAATTTGACCTAATTAATTTATGTAGGTAATCAACTTTTAATCCCCCAAACAATTTCTTTACAAAGCTAATAAAAGGTAAATAAAAATCTCTACTTAATTAGTAAAAGGCAAATAAAAGTATTGAAAAATATTCATGCATACAGTTATACATATCATTATCATATTAATCATATTATTAATACCTAATTAGTAATTAGTAAAGCAGACATCGTACTATTTGCTACAAGCACTAAGAATGCTTATTAATAATAATTTAGTTTTAAACACTGTATCCTTTAAACATTCATATTATACCATATTATGTATAGTATTTTTCCTATATACTGATAGATGTCAAAAGTTAATAAAGCGTCAAACGTACTATTCTTAAGTAGGTACTTGCCTTGATGGCAAGGTTAATGAACTTTTAACTGGGATTTAATAGAGTAATTATGTTCCTTATTATATTAAGTGAAGCTTGTTTTACTTGCTTGTATTTTTATAGCAAAAGTATTATATATTATGTGCAAATATCAAACTTAGCCATTCCAGTTTTTGCATAATAGTACATATTTATGAGACAGATTATTTATTCAAATAAGTCTAAACACATATTATAGCTATAGCTACTATTTAGATTGATCACACCCACTATTAACACTCTAATAGCAACGAATTGCCACTGTCGTTTCATTCATGCTAAAAAGTGTCCTAGTCCTAGCGCTATCTTAACTTATGCTTTTGGTAATTACATGTATTTAAATTTAAATATATTAGCACCTTGGTCACGAAAGTTGTTATTAATTATTTAAAAATGTAATAAGGGTTGACTTGTAGCCTCCATAGTTAAATTAAGAACCAAGTATATTTATTGTGTTTAGTTTTAAACGTACAAATAATGCCTAAGTAACTGAATTTCCTAAGAAAAAGTTGTACTTGTACAAATAGCATAGAGTAGCGAAATATCTCTAAGGTGTTATTGTAGTTTAGTATAGTATTATTGATTAATAATGATTGTATTATCACACAGACAGGAATACACCCTTATAGATTCAATTGCATAAACAATTACGATCAAGATTGATAACTTTATCATGTATTATAGGATTTTTGATTTTAGAAAAGAGATTTTTGCTGTTAAAGCGAACATCACAAAAGAATGGTGAAAATATTGACTATATAAATATTTACATTAATCGTTGGATAAACATTTTAATACTTACTTTTGATACATTGTCAAACATTTTTTATGAAATTTTGATAACATTTAGGGGTACAGACATAAATTTATTATCCTTTAGTCAATTATCGACCAATATAAAATTTCTGGTGTATTTATATTGTAGTCAACTAAATGCTCATGGCAATAAAGCTGATAGTAATTAATAAGCTGCGATCAAATACTTATTATTTAATATTTAAAATGTCTCGGACAGACAATGTCTTAAAAATTCAATAATACCATAGTAATTTATTAATAAAAATTGCCAGCGTATTTAATTGCAAAATGGTGAAATGTACAATCCGCCATAAATATAATGATCTGGGGCAAAACTAACACCACTCCAGCTTCAAAGCATGAAGATATTAACTACCATTAAATTAGGACACGAAGGGAGAAGGTTTTAGTACTTAGAAGAATAAATTATATTTATAACCACTCTACTGAAATTTGGTCCATTTATAAATAGCACAAAATAGTGCAATAAGTAGTTTGAATTGAAATGCATTAGCAAAGCATTTACCCATGTACGTAATATTTAATTTGGAGAATGGAAAAGTAGTAAATTCAATCAATTGCCCTAAAAAGTTTTCAGTGTGTAATGTCAATGACTGCTTCCTCGAGTAAACACTGTCGTGTGTAGTTCCTGAAAGAGGCGTAGAGCAAACTTATCCATTTTGTTCATGGTCTCAGTATTCAGTTTTTACTTTTACTTTCCGATTAAATTAAATTTAAAGTGGCTCTTCCACTCTTTTCTACTCTAATAGGAATTGAATATTAAAGGGAAAGTATTCAATAGTATTGTATTATGTTACATAACGACATTGTTCTTCCAAAAATGTAAGAAAAGGCAAAATTAAATTTGCCAAGTGGTTGACATGTAATAAGTAGCTTTCAGCAAATATTACAGAAGTACTATTTGGCAACATAATGCTTATATAGGTAATACCAACATCAAATACTATACATAGACACAAGTGAAAACACAACATGAGAAAATTGCAATTACTGATGCACCACTTTTATCTAAAAGTAGTCCAATTCAATACTTATCCACTCTCTATTCACTCTCACTACATTGCCATATAAATGTCGAAGTACATAAGGTAATGAACACTATGAATTTTTAATATGACACATATTAGATATCGATATTATCTAACAATTGTTACGATATTCATTTTGCATTTCTTTAAGTATGTACTGGTCGCAAACGGTTGTTAACTTTTTTGTTCAATGTTCATTTGACAATTCGTAGGTGCAGTTTAAAATTATTCTAAATCTTCTACCTCACATTGCAAATAAATAAGTGAAGAGATTTTGAATTATTTGCATTCAGTCGACTACTACAGGTTACACATTTCTATTCTATCCCATTGTTCATTAATTGCCTGAAGTTCCATTCCCTCTATTACACCGTTATATATGTTAATTGAATTCTTGCTGCAAGAGGAAGACCTGAAAGATGTTTATCAGCTCTTTGGGGGATAATAAACTTGCACAAAGAGATAATAGCATCGTAACTTACTGTGTAGTTTATGTACTCAGTAAAGTAGTAATGCTTTTAAGGATATTCACTCTACATAATACATAAAAGCTATTTTAACCCTTTCCAATTATCCTTGTAGTAGTTGGTTTGATACTAGCTTTCAGTTTAATTCTTAACAATTTGACCGAGTAGATTATCTGTGTGGCTATATTTGTAAATATTTTTGTTTATTTGTATACCATGTGATTGTGATGTCTATCAGAAATATATAAATGACACTTACAGAGGAAAACGCAAGGAAATCCCTATTATATGTATGTAGTAAGTATATAATTATGAATCATGAGCTTCACGAACACACTATGCATATTATATATATTTTTCATCAAGCACAAATAAATAAGTAGCATGCATTTTACAAATATTATGCAATGTAAATATTAAATAACTACACAATCATGCTAATAGAAAAACCGAAAAAAATTGCAATACCTACGTTTATTGTTCATTAAATCATTAATAATATGTCAAATATAAACAAAATGCAATAATTAATCAAGCGGAAATCAATTAAACTATCAAATGCTTCATAATGTTGCGTACGTACGTATGTATCTATAAAATGTATAACGTATTTGTCTACGGTATTGAATTAACACGGTTATTAATTGACTAAGTGGAAATTACAACGCATTGAATATCTTTCGCATTGGGGACAAATCACCTACAAAAGCATAGTGCGAAAATATTTGTAGGTACATGTATTAATAATAATTATTTTTAGTAGTAATTTAAGACGCAATCCTACTAATAACGATCATAGCGACTATATTCTATAAACGACAGTTAGTTACTGTTTATGTTATTAATACAGATAAAATAGCACATACCGGAACATCATACGTATCTAAAGTACCTACCCCCCACTGGAGGATTTGAACATACACAACACAACGCTTGTAAATGTACTTAATTGTCCACAATAATTAATTAGGTAGCATTATTTGCATTAAGACTTAATTATTTTTCAATACAAGTAAAAAACACCTAGCAACTACATTTTCCTTCTTAATATTATAGTTAACCACACAATTAACACAGTATAATAATGACAATATCCTGTCACAATAGCAAATTAGTACTTATTAAAATTAATGATAAAAAAGTAAAAGATAGTGACGACCACTAAAATGCAATACACTAAACACAATATTTAAATATATTTATATTTGTATAATAAAGACAATATGATAAAACTAGTTAACTGAGTCGTAAAGTAACGTACGTGCCCGTATAATCAAGACAATTACAGTTTATACGAAAAATTGCCGAAAATTTGCGTTATAATAATTGGTTCAATCCCCAAAATGCACTATTTAGTTAGGTATTTTGTTTATGTAAAGGTAAATAATAATAATAATTCAGATTAGATCAGACTTCTAGACTGTAATTGTAACATGACATGAAAAGTATTAATTAATAATAAGTGTAAAAACATAATTAATTAGAGTTAGTAGAAATGCCAGGCCAGGCATATTATACTAATTTCTATCCAATTATTTAGTAGCGACAGGGTTGACTTTGGTTGGCTATTAGCTATAGCAAGTCATACGTATAAAGATAAACACAAATCCCAAATACAAACAAAGTAGAGTAAGCAGTAGATATTAATTAACACAAATTTAAGCATTACTATTATTTTGGTTTTCTTTTCATTCGAATTTATCTTCTGTATAATATTTATACTTAGGTATATAAGAAGTTTACACATTGACATATATTTAGATAATTACGTAACATTAAATACTTATTTATTTATTTACTTTCGTGCGAGTTTACCATTTACCATTTAAGACATTTTAGTAGCGATCGCTGTTATAATATTTTCTTATAGTTTTCAATTCCGTAGCGTTACTGTATTCAACGTATTTCTCGATCGATACATTTATATTTCTTTCGTATTCGACTCATGTGTACGTGAAGGTAATAATAAAACTTTTTCGCAGCTTAGTATCCAGTTTTATATGTTTGTATGATTTAGCATTTATATCTTTACGTTTAGGAGGGGTTTTTTAGAATCGTTACGGTGTCGAAGTATCGTTAGACAACCAGTCACCGGTCATCCGTTTTGTTCAGTTAATGTATATCAGTCAAAATATTTATCACAGAGAGGGATTATATTCTTCACACACCGTGGTTTTCAGATGGAGAAATCACTGACATTTCTTTTCCCTTTCATCGATCGATTTCTTCGTAATTATTTAACACTCGATTATTTGGTATCGTGTAATATTGAGAAATTACGCTGACATTTCGTGGGCTTGTCACGTCAGGCAGGGCAACTGGATTGGATAACATCATCATCTTCTGTCCGAATAATACACGTGCACTCTTTTTGCGAGTTCATCAGTTTTCCACTGTTCACCACCGAAGAAACACTGCTGTCCATTTATTCACTCAACGTAGGCTGGCAGAAGAATTTGCTTTCTCTTCTTACTTCGTTCTCGTACACACAATATTACATAATCCACTATAGTCCATTAAAATACATATTATCACTGGTTTTCCATCATCAATCCGGTACACTTTGTTTTTACAACAAATTCAATATCCTCAAGTACTTACAATTTTACATTCAGGTAGGTACTTAGGATTCCCATTATATTCGTAAGGTAGTTACAATAGTTTTCTTCATTTCATTCCGGACTCTGTACTGTACTGCGCACAAATCCTATCAATATAATATTTTTTGTTGTTTCTTTCTACTTTTTGGTAAGTGGATCGCTTACTGATATTTTTATTTTAAGCCTTAACAAAATTACATTTAGAGAACTACAATATAATTTTTCCGTTAGTGCCTATCTCTAACAATTACAGTAGGTTTAGGTAGTTCATACATTTTAAGTACTTTAACAATAAAGAAATTTCAAAACAATTTATGATGACAAAACCGTACATATCATAATTAGTTAGGGATAAGCAGGGCAGACCGCATTCACAATACATATAGTATACACAATCCTATCTTATATAATCAAAGGTATTATAATTATAATACGAATTGGTTTAACCCCCACACACTTAGATTATAGTTTGTGACTACTCGAAAAATCGAAACATAAAAAGCATATAAATTCTCACACTATCCATAACACCAATTAAGAAGATAACTGTACGTACTTATTAAATAGACAGATGGACATTACATAATAATAGATAAACATACAATCGTTAATCATCATTACTTCAAAGTTCTACTTAATAACCAACCATTGCAAACGGTACTACATATACTTACGAGCATATTCCCCTTAGTTATTTTACTTCAGTGATTTGTATACATCATACTATATATTTTATCATAAATCTATTTTAATACAACGCTCTGCATTCTGGTATTTAATTTTTATAAATCTTTTTAGTAGTAGGTTTTCGTACTTTGGCAAAGGAAGGAGAAAGGCGAGGAGAAAGACGCACACATAAAGAAATCACAATGTATATGTATGTAGGTAGGTATATATTTGCCATTCAATTGTTAGTTGGTTGAGGACGTTCAAGACGACGGCGAATGCTGAAGAAGCAGGTGTAGGTATTTATTTGTAGGTGTCTACTGTACTAATCCACGACTGCAATGGAGTTGCTTGCGTCTGACGATGAGAGAGAGAGAGAGAGATCAATGAAATCTTTGTGTCGTATATAGTAGTGTGGAGTAATTGTTAGCAAAATGGTGATTTCCTTCCTTCGTCTTGGACTTTCGGAGTGAGTTGCTCTTGGTTCGTGTGTTTTGATTTCGTTGTTGTTGTTTGACTTGTCAGTTGGGATTAGATTTCATTAGTAGATTGTAGTGAGGATGACAATAGCCTAGAAACCGCACACGCACGGCACCGTAAACAGACACAAAGGTTTGCAGATGGACAGAGTAGTAGTAGTTGTAGCATAGTAGCAGTTGTTGTAGTTGTAGTTGTAGTTGTAGTAGTAATTAATGATTGTGTGAAATATTGAGTTGCTCCGTTGGCCAGGGTCACCGCCATAAACAATGCCAGATGAATGAGAAGAGTCGACGGAAGAGGGACAAACAAGACACGAGAGATGGACAATGTGGACCATCAGGCAGCTCCACAGACTCCAAGGGCTCCGGGTCGATCCACGGGTCATCGTAGTCTGGACTTCCGCAAGTTGTTGTGGGACGTGAAAATATCGTCGACATTGGCTGAATACCTAGCTGGCTGACCCTGGCCTTCTCTCAATCCCATTGATTCTCCTTCACCATGTGCGCTAATTCAATTATGTACTTTCCTTCTTTGTACTTTTGACTAGATTCAAAGGCGTGTTCCTGAAACAGTCAATCAAGTCACAAAACATCATCAAAACACCCACATACACATCACATCTCTTTCATCAATCTCTTTACTACTCTCTTTATTACATAAATGAGTGTTTTCCGTCTTTCACTTACATATTTCCATCCGAGAGTCGTGCGACAGCATTCACAGTAAATATCTGCAACGGCATGTAGTCCAGTTAGAAGAACTCGCTCTTCAGCTGGGCCACAGCCTACGTTTACCCTGTAAACCAAAACAGAAAAACATTTCAAAACAAACCCTACATGTAAATACATCCACCATAACAATAACAATATACAGATGCTACTTAAATACATACAACATAAACTGTATATTTAGTACCTTTCTATTAATACAAAAATGACTACCTACGCAGTAAGGTAAATATTAAACTCATTTGCTTAGAAACGATGAATTACCACTCTCAACCTATACTAGTAGAGTTACAACCTAGTTGTAAATATATTTAGCTACCACATTTAATTGTAGGTGTAATCAATGCAATAGTGGCTCTCCCACTTAACTATTACAATATTATTACCGTAGTGCATACTACATACATTACATTATTTTCTTACAACACGAAGCATCCATGTACATGCCTATGCATGTGTTGTTCCTTTCCTCGACATATTCTGCAGCCTTTACTGTAGAAGTTGCAAGAAACAACAATAACAGTAAAACTGAAGTACCTACTATATTTAGTAGGTAACTGGGGAACATTGCTATACATATTACACAGGAATACTGTTATAATTTCTAGTATAATCATCGGAAATAACAATTACCTATATATAGAGATTGATACTCGCTCATGTGACTCCAATGCAATGAATTCTCTGTTCTGTGGGGCTTACCTATTCCTAGAAAATTCATTCTTTAGCTTACAAGCTCCTTCTTTCTCAAGCTTCTCATGCTCATATTATAGTTCCACTTCGACTGCATGTAAAGTACAATACTGTTAGCTTGTAATTCTCAGAAGAGCAATATTCTATGTAGGTACATCTTCCAAGAAGAAAGAAAGGGAGTTGCCTGCATAAAGAAACTACATAATAGAAATACAACTACCAAAAAGGAACACACCAAAGTGCAATGGCATTTATTCTGAAGGAAAATATTTTCCTCACGATAGGTAGGATGTAGGATATACATAGACAAAGCACCCAGGTGGCTTTTCGTCCTTGCTAAGTTAATTTCTTTTCCGGGGGACATAGAGATTTACCCACAATTAAAGACTGAACTATAGTTTGTCTGGTCTGGACTAAACTGGATTACAGTATAGGATGAAAGGTAGCAGGTAAGCAAATAAATACTATTACATAGGGAATAGGAAGGTAACCAAGTATAATAAAGTACCTAATTTTAGGTAATAAAGTAAGCATTGAACTTTCCATGTATCCCATTATCTAGAATACAGGAATATTTGTTGGGAAAAGTTAGCGGGAATTGGAACTGAATACCGAGAGAGCAACTCACATCACAATCAGTTAAATGCGCAATAAAATTAAACCCGTTTCGTGATGAATTCTTTTCGTGCAAATAACATGAGATTAGATTCAGCGGAAATGCATGTGTGTGTATGAGGGAAAAAACCCAAAGTTTCCCAGCAACCAGAACCAGAGCAAAGTAAGTGTATGTGCACATTCTGCATAATATAAATACAATAGAGAATAAAATACAATACAATACACTCTCTGCATAAGTACTTGATTCATATTATATTATAAGGGTTGAGCTCGTACTCCATAACTTTAACATGAACTTGACCGATGAGTCGGTACAGTTCTATTTTATTCTATACCTACTTATTATTATGCTGACGATCATAATTTTTGCTCGCGTACGTACAAAACTCATCATTTTCTCTATGTTGTAGTTGTAACAGAACTACAAATGCTCCTGCTACATTATAATTTATAATAGTATACAATAGAACGATAAACTGATGCTGCAACGAGAAATGATGATGCATCGCTGAATTATATTAGTTAAACTTGTACAAAGTATTAATTACGGCCTTCCTTTTATAGTGTACTGTACTGTACTGTAGTTGTAGCTGTAGTTAAGCATAATTATGACAGTAGGCACGCATATAATATTATTTATTAGAATGGCCATTACTTAAATTACTAATATAATTTGATATTCTAAGCTAATCTGCATAAAAGGACAACCAACTAGCACTTAACGTTAGTTGCCGTTGCCTATGCAGCTGTCTCTATTGCTAATGGGAGATGCATTATAAATTTATTGCTGACTTAATAGTTTATAGTTTATAGCCAAACCAGCAAATGAAATTATACCACAACGAATATATAATACAATGTGTAAAGTGTATTGTATATTATACATTATGTTGCAAAATCCAATGCAGAAAATGCATGACTCATCCATTGCATACGCGAGGTATCAATTTCATTAGATTAAATAGGTTCAATAAACAGCCAGCAAAAACAAGACCCACCGAAGGGTAGATAGCAGATTTCCATACCGTTGAATACTTTAGAATACAAAAGATTTAGCTACAACAACAGTTGAAAATTACATTTACAGCACCATGGCAGTCCTAAGAACTTATCACAAGTTTTCCTACCACGAAAAAGAGTAAAAGTTGGCTTGGTTATTTAAATATTTAAAGGATTATTTCCTCATTTCAATTCCAGTTTGTATTTCTATGGTAAAAGTATAAGTGTAGCCAGAAAAATGATTTTTAGCGCTAGTCATGTAACTGTAACAGTTGAAAAATAGTCAATTGTTAATTTATTCTCCAAAACGGATTCCACTTAAGTTCCAGTAATGAATAGTAGTGTCGTAAATAGGAGTATATAGCAGAGCACTTTCATTTCCATCGTCACAGTGCCTATTTCCCATTCTGAACATTTCTATTTAATTCTTTACTTGTCATTCCCAGCCAAGTGGTGAAGGTCAATCCTTTTAGTTTCAGTTTTCCGATTGGCACGAGAGAAAGCGAAGCGGAATAAAATATTCACAGTATTCATCTACATACATTTGCTCTTTGCTCTAGTAAATAATATGTTTCATTCGCCAATTTGTAAAGTTTTCTTTATTCATCAATGTGGTATAGTATTTAATTAGGAATTGTTAGCTATGCGAGGGAACTCTGGTAGTTAAGATAAAAACAAGATCTCTGCAAAGAGGGAATAATAGAATCCTAACTAACTAAAGTAACTAAAGTAAACGTTCTGGAGCAAATCTCATCTCATCTCCTCATCTCTCTGCAATGTGCAATCCACATGCTGAATTCTTTCTCTGTCTAAGGAATTGAACACCCTGCTCCATAGTAGTCATAGTGAAGATGCATACCTCCTAGAAGAGAATCTAAAGTAGAATTATCTTCCGTTTAGCATCTATAGAGACTACACAACATTTATTTTCTAAGGATAAGTAAGGATGTATTCTAGACATAATAAAATATGGACTGCTATGTACTACTATATGTATTAAGTATATGGACTTGGTTAGCCTATTTCCCCACTGCGCAAAAACAAAGCCATGCTCCGTTCTTTCCTCCTTTGCTCGGCATGGGACGAAAGTGAGAACGACGTCGGTCCTACTCGTCCTACTACCGAGCGCAATGGCGAAGGTCAAAGGATACTCTTTCACAATGACATGACTTCTTTATTCCTATGTAAGCAAACGCTTATGATTTGCACCACATTTCACAACTCTTGACTTATATCATCTAATTAGCTGAGACAATTGCCCATTTAATGCCAACTCCAATTATATTACTAGACTTTCTCTAACTCAAACAAGGTTCCACAATATTATTAGCAATTCGCGGCAACCTCACTTATACATACCTAAATAATTTACTTTCATGCACATTTTCACATAGCCGTCCTTTGTTAACCTAGTAGAGGGGAGTAAATAACTATTACAATTCTCCAACGTCAGAATACAGATAGCAATCAGCTAATTGCAGCACCACGCTTACTTTCCCAAAGAATCCCAACTCAAACTCAACCAAAATTTTAAGACTATATTAACATTGTGCACACAAATTAGTGGAGACTAAAATCACTAAAATCATAGCATAACACAATTTCCTAATTATTTTAACGGCCTATTTTGATTTCAGAAGGGGTTTAATAAATTATGTACTGTACTTTGGTCATATATTTAGTTAAATCTATTATTACACACACAAAAAATGTCTTCAAGCTGAGCATATTATGCAAAATTTCAAATCTCTTGTAACATTAAGTTGAGAGAGAAAAGAAAATATTGTATCATCTCCTCGCCGTATTTTTAGCATTTTACAGGCTGTAATAGCATGATTGCTAAGCAATTTGAATTTGCCAAGATTTAAGATTTATAAGACATCTACATAAACAGCTAAGAGATATATTTAGAAAACAATATACAAAAACTATCTTTCATATTATACGACATTACTACACATACTATACTGCTAAGTATATGTAGCATATTGTATTTTATTTATTATATGTATATGCTACCTACTTACCTACTAAAAAATCAGTGGCTTTATTTTTCTTATATTGGCCGAAAGGTAAAATAAACACTTACGAATACGAAAGTTACTCCCAAAGAGTACTACGAATGACACTTTACATAATTGTAAGAATGTATTGCATACTTTACTTACCATTAGAACTGTTCAGAGTTTTATGCATAGCATGCATTATGCATACATATGCCTACTAAACATTCCATTTTGTATTTATTTGGTTTTACTAAAAACGTAGAAAAGAGAGCCATGCAATATTTGCCAGATAAGAGCACTTCACTGGATCCATACCAATTTATTTTTATGGAATATTAAATCGTCCAAAAATGAAACTTACACAGAGTTGAAGAGGTACGCCCTTCCTTGACTTCCCTGAAACGACTGCAATAGAAAAAACATCTAATTAATATTCAAATATTCTCAGACCATGCTCATATAGCTTCGCTTTCTGAACATGTTAGTAATATATATTAGATAATTATAAGCGAGCAGCAAAAGGCAGAGTTTAAGCAAAGCTTTGAAACTTGTATACAGACACAATAGCATAAAAAGTCACAATTTTTAATGCTGGAAAAGCAAAAGGTTTTAATAATAACAGACATGTACTACAGGAGTTTAGTAATAATATGGCATACTATTTATTACAATTTGTAAGCTAGAAAGTACGCGTACCAAGTATGGATATATATATACTACTACAATGTTAGAAAAGTTGTCTTATGCCCTATTATTATTAGGATCCATTGTACCTATTTCCTATATACTGTACTATATAATATGTTTAATACAATTAAAGTTCATTTTACATATATGCTTGAGAACAGATTTACGCGGAAAGTAAATTTTCATCAAAAGAGTGCTTAAAAGTTAAATTTTTTCCTTAAACACCGTTAAAAAATGAGTGTCTTCGCATCAACAACGTGCTTATACTTATCAACTAGTTAACATCAATGAAAGTAGCTAGATGTCTACTGATGTATGTACAAAAATCTCTGGAGTGTATGCTGGTATTACACTGTGAAAAGGATTCTAGGAACATAACTTACAATTAAGAAAATGAATATACATTTATAATAAGACTCTCTGCTTTCATTTTATTAAATTCATTGCCTTGTCTTCTCTGCTTTGCTCGTCCCTTTTTCTTCTATACGAATACTTTGTTATTCTCTTCCAGTTTTCCCCATTTGTTATTCAAAATTATTCACTAATCAATCAAGAAACTTAGTTTGGGCATGAACTTGGTGAACCGTGCAATGTATGATTACTAATTTCGTAATTTCCCAGAGCGTTTTGATGGACACGTAGATTGCAGATAATAATAATAGCGTTACATACATACTCCTATATTTGTGTATACATAATCATTATCCAACCAAGTCAAGAGATAAAAAAATCTCAATCCAAATTGTGTAAACAAAATCCAAGTTTCTGTTACTGACTTCCCTACATCTCTCTTTGATGTGAAATATAAATAGATTACTTATGTTCCAGCACATCGAAGATATTTATCCAACTTTTAAGTTGGAGATGGAGTGAGCTCTTTCGTAATCGTAACAAAACTGCGTTGTTGAATTGATGAGATGTAAACATCATAAGAAGTAGGCAGTAGCAGCATCACTGATATTGATATTGAGTGAATGCGTTGTTCAAAATTAATTGCATTAATGCATGGCAACAGGGAAACAACGTTCAATGTTCAAATTGATTCTCTGCTGGAGGATTGGAACAATCATTTCACAAACTTCTTGAAAGACTGTCTAATTAACTGTAATAAACCCATTTATAGAAATTTTTATATGAGTATCTTATACATATATTTCCTCACGTTGCGCTATGTACTCAAATAATCCTATTACAATTCACAAAAACACTTGAATTGAAACATCCTCGTTTTTCCTTCCAATAACTTCCTAAGACTATGCTTATTATTAATACTACACCCATTAGCCTAGCAAAAGATATATTACTCAGTTGCATAATATCATTAGTAATTTAATTTGCATAAATACTTTATAGGAATTTACTAAGCTACGTTTGATCGCATCCCAAAGTTTGCAGTTAGAGATGAGGAGAGAACTTAATTTTCATAGATATGGTAAAAGTATAATTAGTAAACGGTATATTTCTAATTTTTGAATATCTAGCTAAATTCTAAATTGCTTACGAATATTTCCATTCAATTGAAAACCAGAAAGAACTGAAAGGAATAAAGAAAAAAAGCTCTTGAATCAATTCTGAGGCTTAACCCCGTTAGCATAACCAGCCAGGTAGGTGAAAAAATACACACAATATTGTAAACACATATCTACTAATAATAATAGTAATATTACATATTATGGTATCTACTTATGAGTACATTAGACTGATTGTGAGTCTTGAAGTATTGAAGTCTTCAATAAGTAGGTACTTCTATATAAATATTTATGAATTCTTAGAGGTGAACTTTGTAAAGGTATGTATTTACATTCAAAGTCAATAACAAACAAATTCACTGGCAGACCCGCACACAAATTCTTCGTCTGCTTCATAAATTCATGTTCATCTATGAAGTGGGTGGAAAAGAATGGGCATTTTTGATTTTGTTTACACAGCTCAAGTATGCAATGCGAACGTTCAGTTCAAGCACGCAACATTCATCAAGGCAGCCGTGCCGTGACGACTACAAACTCCAATGGACGTCAAGAGTTCCCCTTTAAACTTTTTTACATTCTCTTCCTCTTACAGAAATTATAAATATTTGAATATTCATCCAGGAATGAAAAGACTTTTAGCCTTAGCTAACAACAACAACGCTCAGATATCAGTTATCCAAAAATTTAACTTTTCTATTGTTTAATAGTGTAATTATAAATTAATACTCCCACGCATACGAAAATCAATTATATTTAGAATAAATTATTATAGTAGTAATAAATTATGCAGACTGTATTAATGGATATTGAATAAAGACAGGGATGCGGATGAGATATTGTTTAAGCTTGAGAGATCAATTATAATCTGACTCATCTGCAAAACATCATTTCCTTTTCTCACTACCTACAAATATTGCTATGCCATACAGAAAATACAGATGCAGACAGTTGTCAGACCAGACGAGACAAACAAAAAGTCCATATATACACTTACACGGTACTTTCATGGATTCCCTGCCCTAAAATTCTGACAATAATGTACGAGCAGACAAGTTCATGTAGGCACTTGGCGAATATACATTATACATAGAGAGGACTCGTTTATGAGATGAGCAGAACACAATTCCAGTATGTATGCCTACCAAGGTAGACTGTAGACATCTAAAGCGTCTGTTTCTGTAGTAGGATGTACCAGAGATGAACTTAAACTTTCAAGTTGATCTTTAGATGAAGACTAATCATGTCCATGTAGCAGACTCTAGTTGAAAGAACGACCCAAAGCAATTTTCCAGTAACTGTAGGAAGCTGTCTGATTCTCATTATGTATTTTATGAAGTTACGTTATTCCTATAGGCCATACAACTCATTTCCAGTCCAGCAAAAAATCCTAACTGCATTGTACGCCTGAATTTCTGAATTCCATGAAATCCACAATGATTTCTTCAGCTTTCGCGTTACTTAATACAGAATAAGCATAGCTTTGCATATACCATTGTCATTATTTATAAATATGGTGTTCAGAGTTATAATGTAAATGTAGAGCGGTGTTGCTGAAGAGATAAGGTAGCACACCACATCGATTAGGCAAGCTGTCAAAATGAAGATCTTCTATAAAATACATTTTAGTGGTCTGGTCTGGTCTGTTGAATGAATAGGCTTCCCGGAAATTCCCGGGAGCGCATCGCCAAATTAGTGAGCTCATCTCTAATTTTCCTCTAAAAAGCTAGCCATAGTCATGCAATAAAAATGATTTTATCTAAGTACTACCTACAACACAAAACTTCTAGGGAAGATTATTAAACGCTGAATAATTTAATGAAGTTCTCGAACTTGGGCAATGCGCATCCCCAACCTGCTTATATAATGGATGTCCAGTAGAATGTATTAATGTATAATAAATTCTATAACACCACACTCTTATAAAATATCCAGTATATAGTGAATTATAAATTTCCATCATATAGCTACATTTACAATTCAAATCGACATTCATCTCAAGTCATTAATAAAATGAAAAGGCATATTTTATTAGGGAAAATAATTGTTATTCGGCACAAAGCCGAGTTCTCATGGTAGTCTCAAAATATGTAGCTGTCTCTAAGTATTGTATACAGATTAGATGTATTCATACAGTATACAAATACTAATATATACAATCATGCCCTAGTGAGTGGGGCCATAAAAATTCGGATGTACTGAATCAGTACTGAATGTTTTTTGGTCACGAAGTTGAGTAGCAAATATGTATGTCGGTGGTTTTGTATGGAGAAAGAGTTATGTTTTAGGTAGGAGAAGGAAAGAGCTACTGACAACAACTAGGAATATAAACAACTCAAATGGAAGTATGAAAGCTCTAGATTAGACTCAATCAGGCAACAACACTCAATCAGTCTAACAAAGAAGGAGAAGCCTTAAAAGCTAGGTGTAGGGTGTAGCATAGCAGCGGCAGGAGCACAAATAATAATATTATTAGAAAACAGCATCAAAACACATTGCAAAATGCTCATTTGCTCCGAAATGGAATGGGGCCATTTCTGTTTTGTGATGCCAAAGCAGAGAGTGCAATATAATTTATGATTTTATGATGTAGAATAGTCAAGCAAACTACATAATACCTACTGGCACACTGTAGACAGTAGGCAGTAGGCACCGCAAACAATAAGCTAAGTAACTCAACTAGCACAACTAGAACTATAGACTAGTACAGTGGAACGAACCACCGAAAAGGGTGCTACTGCTATTGCTAGCCATGAATTTGGTAAAAGAATACGTTGAGAATTGACTCCGTTTCAAAACAGCCGAAAAGGAAGAACGTAAATGCGAAGGGAATGAAAATCGATTGCCCTTGAAAATGGGAAAGGATCCAAGAACGGGTTCTTTCATAGACTCTTTACTTTTACTGCGTACAAACCTACGACTCAATATCTCACTATACATATTACTATGTACATACATACAATAAGACATTCATATAAGGTATTCATATAAGTATGCTTTACTGCTCCCTCTTACATACACATACATATAGATACCTAAAGAAGAACTTGTTAAGAATACACATATAACATATAATACTACTTACACTTACAATAGAATAGAATACTGCAACAAAAACCTTGCAATTGCATATAACAACTTTCGTTTGCTAGTTTTTACTCTTTTACTTTCTATGTATACATTTATGTACATCTGTGTATTATGGTTTAGTTACTTAATATTACCTATAACATTTATAGCTACCTATAAAGTGCATACCTCCTCAAATTTCTACATACACATAGGTATACCGTATTACAGTAGCTAGCATTTAATGGAAGGAATTTCTCCGTCAGTAAAGTAAACCAGAGTATACATTAAGTATATTGAAGGAAGTGAAGTGGTTCAGTTAAGAGAAATAGCACAGTTGTCTAGAGTGCATTGAAGAACTGAAGAAGAAACCGAACTCGGGTACCTAATACCTAACAAGCATTACCACAACCAAGTGAAAGTCCAAAAGAAAGTATAAGTAGGTAGTAAAGTTAACTCACATCACATCAGGCCAGTCCACTAGGAAGGAGTGTGTTCAAACAACTTTAGATTGGCACAACCAAACCCAACCTACGAACCTACTCTTTTCTTATGTACATAGCCCACATTATATGTTCGTATATACTATATAGCTAACGCTAACGGCAAGGCGTAGATAGGTACATACATTGAGGAGACTTTTTTTGCAGTAGGATAGATCGAAACTTAAGTCTTAATGTATAGCAAGGCAAAGTAAACTAAAACTACAAACATTATTTACAGTACAAATACAAAGTATCTGTAAGTGATGGAGAAAAGGTAAGTAGTAGACAGTAGATGTGGAATGTAGAACGTTAGAACACTCACGGCCATTGCATTGGTTACCTTACAGCAGCACACAAGTATTAATTACATAAAACACAAATACTGAATTGACTTGACTGCTCCTGAGCCTGAGTGAGTTGAAATCCAATCCGAAGTACATAGACGATGACATTCGCCAAACATTAGAAAAGACTCACAGCAAGAAATGGAAATCCGATTGATCCTCGCCACAGAGATTATTTACAATGGAAAATAATTAATTCCTAGATTACATAGTAGTACTATCTATGTATGCCAACTATGGGATGTTTGAATTTACATAATAGACTAGGTTAGGACGGAAAATAACTAAGAAATCGCAGTTTTTACATTTATATCAAAAGCAGTAGACAAGTGGGCTAGGCTCCTATACCCAAAATAGTAATTTATTTTATGTTTGCCGATGAATAATTAAAACATGACTAGACGGCCGCCGTTCAGAATGTTTATCTTTCACATAATTTGTATATATGTAAGTGCTCTTACAAATGGGTAGGTGATTAGGTACATTGTACATAAAGAGTCACATTATGTAATTAAATATGAACAAGACAAATATTCTTCGTTAATATGTAATGCATCACTATTTATTATTTTTATAATCATTGTTAGTAGAGTTGACTCAGATTCAAACAAACTCGAGCTTCTCAAATAATATAACTGTCAATAATCTCCGAGGATGGAAAAGTCTGAATATTTATTTATCATTGTTAGTACTTTAGTAGATTTCAAAGAAAAAAATTATTTGAATTTTGAAAAAGTCAGTCTGCAATTTTATCTTTAGGTCACAGAGGTTAGAAAGTCGTGCTAAATATTACTGTACTTAAGATAAGATTCTTATCATATTCTCGTTTATGTACTATGTATTTCAATTTTGCATCGCAAGAAAGATGCAAGTGAGACAATTGGTCATCAAATGCATCTAATTCAAGTGTCATGGCATGTCAGTCAGGTCAAGATGTACGGTGATACTGCTGTTTAGAAAGACACAACACATTTGCCCTCAAAACACTTATCATGTGTAAGTATGGTGCATTTATAGATCTGAAGACATAGAAATGATCTCCCTGAAAATTAATTTGTTATCGCGACCGAGAGATACTTAGTCTTTATTGTACTATGTAGCACTAAGATTCAGACGAGATAGGTTTAATATTACTAATCTCTTTGTTTATTTGTATTTAATGTGCATATATGATTCTTTGCACATTGCATTTGGTAGGCATCAACAAACACAAGATCAGCTTTTTGCAACGTGGTACTGAATGTGGCTGCATAATAGAAGTATCAGTAACTAGGAAATCGAATAGTCTTGTAAACATAAAACTTTTAGGCTAATAAGCTTTAGGCTTCTGTCAGGCAAAGGCTACTGCGTAGAATTTCAATATTACATAAGGTTCTTTGTACTTTACGGCTTCATTTATCATTTATCGGCACAGCGATACTACACAGTAGACATTACGCTCACTCAGTTGTGCCCAAGTAGTAATTAAAAGTAGACATCAACTATCAACAATAACAATCGCAAATAGGAACAGCGCTGTATTGACAAAACTTTTAGTGGTAGGTAGTGGGTATGTAGTATAGATTAAACAGTTCAGTTTTTATTGGGTACCTCTTTAGAGGCACCAATGAACAATGCTGTTGAGGAGCCAAAGTATGCCGCATATTGTAATAATAGTAATATTTATATTGACACTTGGCACTACATATAGGTTATTGCCATGAAAATTAACGCCTTAGAAATTCATCTGCTTCTAACACTAAGCAATATTAAAAACGTAGTTAATGTTGCAGTTGGCAGTTACACATCGCCAGAACTTAAACAAAAATAATAAAATATAATTAACTTCATGTCTAAAATATTTATTGGCAATAAAACATTTGAGCGCGTAGTATTAAGTGTCACTTTTTGTGAGAGATAACAATGTCTCAAATGAAAACAGGAAAATGAAAGTCAGCATAAAAATGACACTAAGTATTGTTCTTCAATAAAAATGAGTGTCGTAAAATAAATTATAGTAGCGTCAATCCGCCTATAATAAAGATGAATGTGAAAAACAAAGTTGCATGCATGCATGCAAACCATGTGTTTTTTATATGATCTTTTAATCGTACATTAATGTATAACTAAAATAGGAAATATCAATATTGCAATGCACACCTTTAGTAAAAGCATATTATCTGCTGCAAAAATAATCTCCGTAATTTTTTTTTATGCACAGGGATGGTATTAGACGTCGTAAAGGGTCAAGCTAAAAAGGCTGAATACAGACAATGCAATGTTGCAATTGCTTTTTTGCCATACCACTTAAAGTTTAGTTAATTGCCAAATTCGGACATTCGATTTCTGTAGGTCGTTGCATTCTTCAGGCTGACTACAAATATTGATTGTCGAACGAGTTGTAGTTGTGTTGAATTATTCTACACCTATTTAGTTTGTAATTTTTTCAAAATCTTGGAGTGATTAACAGAAAGAAACTTTTCCCGACAAAATGCCCAAATCATGCGTAGTAGTAGTAGGGTAAATACGGGTAAATTAATTCAGACGCAACAGCAACATAAAATGTTACTTAGAATTGTATAGCGAATGTGCTATTGTATGTAGATGTTGATGGCATATATTTGGAATCTTTTGCGTAGCATGTTCCCGTCTATCACCCTTGTCGGATCGGGAAAGCAACAAAGAAATTCTGGGTACTAAAGTTGGTTGAGAGACTCATCAAACTAACTTTTGTACATGTTCTGTTGTCTGTCAATCCTCTTTTCCGTATTAGTTTATATACACTTTCCTGGGAAACTCTAGTGATTGTCATTTCCATTACTGTTCTCTGGATGAATCATAAAACCACTAACCAAGTATCAACTTAAATGAGATCCTTTCCTTTGCTTATGGCATGGCTCTAAACTTACTACATAACGATAAGTACACCACAGAACACCTTATAATAATGTATGTCGTTTATACAGATACTTGTATTATACTCATTTATACATAACAAGTATTTACAGCTTTTGTTATTAAAATAAATTATCCCTATCCTGTACGAAGTTTCTTTGATTTCAGTGCTGAATAACAGTTACTGTATTATATGCAAACTATCTGAACTAGCACAAAAGACATTAAACATTCTACAATATTGAGCACGTATTTGTGTGATAGCTTTTCGCTGTTTGATGTTTTCCAATTATTTCTGCTACATTTAGAAACTGAAAGGGCTACGTGCAATGAAATACTATTCGCGGAGTAGTAAAACAATTTATGATGTTTAATTTTACCGACATTTTGGAAAATGTCATTTTCAGTTCTTAAAAAATTACGTATCTTTAGTTTGTAAGAGTTTGTGGTAAATGCAATATTCTTTTATGAACTATTTATAAAAGTAGAAGAGGACAGTTAAAAACATTTCTATTGTCATCATCCGTAACCAAAGCAAACCACCGCACCGTGCTCTATTCAGTTTGTCCTGCTGTGATGACCTCGATAAAGTCAACACATATATACATCTGACGCTTAAGTAGAGATATTTGGTCACGCTTTCTTATATTATACTACATCCGTGCGAAGACTGACGTTCCTTTTTAATTTCTTCACTGCTAAGCGCTAATGGTTCCCTTACTCGCTTAGAATTATTTTGATAGTACAAATATAAGTATTAAAGATGTGCGATGTTAGTACTTTGAAATCAGACACCATAACACCTTCTTAACAACTACGTTTTGGAAGGATTCTTCCCTAGATGGTAAATAGACAAGGCATAGACATGTATCTGTAGGTAGGTTGGTATAATAATAATATCCTTCCATTATTATCGTTAACAAGTTTTTCCTTTGTCTTCCTTTGACATTTGTATTTTGACGGCAAGAAAAGAGAGAGAAAATGGGTTTCACAAAAGTTGTTGTTACGAAAAGCAAACATAGTAAAGCAAGCACTTCTTGTAAGGCGAGACGATGAGTGCCGTCAAAGCCGAATAAAACTTTTCCTGTGTTCTGGTTCTACTTATTCAGTCATCAAGTCCAGGCCGTAGACAGGCCAGGCCAGACTATCCCCAATAAACCACATCAATTAGTGGTGGCTGTGAGAGTTTGTGACGAAACTTATTTCAAACAAGGATTGCTTGGTATAGCTGTGAGGGAAAACCTCTGAAACTGAATGTCTCTCCTTCAAGTCAAAGTCGACATCCATCCATTCCATCCGAGAGACCACATCAGACTTCCATAGAGTAGAGCAAATTACCATGATTTGTGATTTGCAACCGGCTAGACATGGAAACCAATGAAATTGCAGTCCACTCAACTCTAGGATCTACTCCAGCATTTGGAAGACCACCCGATCCGTTGAATAGAATTCTATTCTATGCAATACCTTTATATTAAACATCAAACCAGGCCAGGTCTCATGGACAATAAACCAAGCGATTATACCCGAAGTACAAATAACTGCTTCAACTTTGCACTAGTGATGGCGGTGGTCATTTTATGGCGAATCGAACAAGTTGGGATTTAAGGATGATACAAGGCAATAATGGGATCCGGGTACAATTCCATTTATTTCCCGTACAATAGAAAATAAAATGTAATGGAAGTAGGTAACATCATCTCAACTCACACTACACTACACATTATAGTAAATAATATGTAAGCAAGTGTAATGCAAGGCAAACAACCATCCATTATCCATCCACAGTCTAATTTATAGTACAGAGAACAGAGTACAGCAGCTGGAAGAAATCAAAAAGCAAGTCACATGACATGTTGCGAATTGCAAACTAATGTAATTCAATGCAATGTTCATGTCATGGCATGCAAAACTTTTACAATGCAGCTTATAGCTTGAGGATCCTTCACAGTTGACGTCCTCATATAATAAAGAGGGGACTAAAATGGAAGAAATCGACGGTTGTGTTATAAATAAGTGATTTTGGGAACGGGGTAATTTTTTACGGGTTTTACTACGCCGTTAATGGAGACTCTTGCTGGAACGTAAAATAATAACCTTTCTAGAAGTGAAAGACGAAGGAAGGAAAGAACTCTGTTGGACGTCAACCCTCCGAGTAAGAAGAAAGTCAAGGATATAGAGCACAGTTAATAATATTGACAACCAGAGATACATTATGTTTGACTTTGACTTCCCTTCATCTTCCCTCCTGCTCTGGCCTACTGGCTGTCCTTACTTGATTCTACTTTGGGGCTTGGGTTTGGGTTCCATGACATGGCATGGCATTGACTTCACTTCATATTCAATTCACTTCACTCACCCTCCTTTCATATCATTTGCACTTGCTAGTTAATGGACAAAGCTCACAACTAAAGAGCTTTTCCCTATACATAAGTCACATTAACTTGTTCTACTTATTTCTATGTACATTACATACATATGTACTCAATCCGCTTCTCTATTTGCTGTGTATTTATATAAAACGAACGATTTATTATCGATCCCTCTGCAAAATCGATTATCTGCTCTTAACTGGATGAAGTTCGGCCTCTGTGTTCGTGTTCAGTTACACCTACTTTAGCATAATATTATATATATTATACAGAAGCCTTACACAATATTTTATCCTAACATCTACGTACCTACCTTACACTAAACTAAACACTAATATTTTCGCTCCTACAATATTCCACTGACTTTGTTGGCAAACTACAACTTTACATGGCTCCTGTTCACACCGAAACTTTGTCACTGTTGTCATCTCAAGGACAAACAACATTTTGGCTTATTGGCAGTGGTGCTTTTAATGTAAATACATACCATTACAGCACGACACTAGTACAAGCTATAATCTACAAAATGTACTTTCTTTTAGCACTAAGCAATCAGTTTAAACATATTTATTTTCCTAGTGACAGTAAAAACACCAGCTAATAAATACTATTCGCACATTTTTTTCCTGGGGCCACTATTTGCCTTGCCATGTTGTGCATAATTAGATAAGGAATTAACTAATGACAAAATGTGTCAAGGGAAACTTTGAACGATTGGGTGCAATATCTATAATAGATTATCCAAATTTCGGACCACACAAGTCATAATTACGTAAGAATATAAAGTCATTGATTATATGCATATTCATCAGTGTCAGATCTTGAATCTGACGCCGTTGATGGTCTCTTCTCCCCAAAAATATACACGCAATCACGCAATTACGCGATCAACGGTCTTGAACTCTAATACTGATACGTGTCCTTGTGCAGACCTTACCTAACCATACTAAATCTATCCAGGCAATTTTTTTATATTTTGGATTATGTTATTGAATGAATATTGTGTGAAGGAAAATCAATAACTGAAAACTATAATGAGATCACCTATGTTAACTTGTCCAAATGTTGAGCTGAGTATTATGACTTGGATATATGCATTTACAATTTCTGCTACTAAACAAAATTCTATTCACACAAGCAAATTTCTCACTAAGTGCCGACATATGAATGTAAAAATTTGATGATGATGGGATAGACACAAAGAAAATAGCTTGGGAAGTGAACTTGCATATACATAGGTGACCTACATGAATAATTAGGAGAGGAATTCACTCATCCTCTACTCTAGTTGTACAACTACCACTTAGCCCAACAAATTGTGCATGTAGTAAAAATGTTGCATGCACATGCACAAACTAACAATCCATAATATTATAAAGGATATAGTATAGTAGGTATAAGCATTGTGCTACATACGACTAATTATACTCCAATAAAGACGTATTTGAGAGAACGTGTATATCATCAAGCCAAATACAATATTTACATGAATATAGTACACACTAATACGTAGTAGTTAGTGAATGCTCTACTTCAGACTTTGCGACGAAGAGGGCTAAATAAAACTATGTGGTAATTATAATATAATGCTACGTGCTAACGTGATACTTTTCTTTACGAAAGTCAATGTCAAGTGAAGAAAAGTATAAAGCGTGTTAACCCAAGTTGCCAGAAATATTTAAGGAAAATGCGTCTTTAAAACTTTACTTCAAAGCTATACTTATTGCAATGGATATGAACAAACTAATATAACATTTTCCACAGTACAATGATAATTATATCCTATTCCGCAGGCTTATTAGTTAGTTGTATTCTGATAATGAACGCATTAAAACTTTAAACGATAAGGAAAGGAGCTTGAAGCAGAAAAATAGCAAATGCATATTTATGTAGTACTACATTACTAGAATTAAATAAATAACGTGAATATACCTTAGAGATGAGTTCATCATGATTGGCCAAATGAGCTCTGCAGTGGACACATGAGTAGAATCGGTGACAATTGGCCAAATATGCCTGAAACGTTTTGACCATTGCACCGTTATTTGCGTACGGCTCCCCCGAAGACGGGTGCCGCAAATGACCGACGGCAGCCAGCGCTGAAAACAAACGAAAAAAATAATTACAGCCATGGGTCATAAAATAAAGCCAAAAATAAAAGTGTGACTACTATTGATAAAATTTTTCCGTTTTCTGCCTGTCAGCTATTTATTATAACTTTACAAATCTAGTCTTATCTTATATTTTTCATAGGAAGGAAATGGAATTTCCAGTATTGCAGATAGCCTATACATACTTTCTATATGATGTAAATATTCAAAGGAAAATATTGGAGTTCGGTTAGAAGAAGTGGTGTATGTGTATTTTAAGTGGATATTTATTCCCCGCATTTAGTTACGTACATTTGGCACTGCTCCCAGAACCCAACTCAGAATCGGAATCTGAGTCTGAGTCAAGCTTTGGAGAAGAGGAGCGACGACGGCGTGAATTAAGATTTCCCATCTTATCGTCTACTATTCGCAGATATCTATGTTACACAAGCGAAGAGGTAGAGATTATAGCATTTCCTGAGCAACTTGAAAAGTTTCAAGCGCAAAACCAAAGTTCCACAGTTATGTCACACTTTCTGAGAGTCAGCATTAAATCAGTTGACAGTTGCACGTATAGAACATCTTGTAAATAGCTGTGTACTGTACACTGAAATCATGTGTGCTACGTTTATATTTATATTTCATTGCATTGCAAACTCTGTTTCTCTTTTTACACACAAACTTCGTAAGTACACACAATTCTATGTAAGAAGTAGATGTGTATAGGTAGACTAAGTATTATACCAGTATCAGTATCTGTACTATGTATACTTTTGATCTTTTAGTAATTTGCATTTACATCATTACATCTGCAGAGTCAGCCAATCGCCAACCATTGCCAATACGCAATACTGAATTCATTTTTATTGTTGTTTGCTGCACTTACAGTATACCACATTTTGCAGAAAGAAGTAAAATGTAAATGTGGTTACACAGAAAAAGGAAATTCCTGTTGAGCAAGAGCAACGGAATTCTTGGTATCCCATTTTTCATACAAATATTACAGAATCTTGACAGGATTTTGAATAATACATTATTAGCTATCTGATCATCGTCTTGTCTTGAGCAAGACTAAGACGATAGTCTAGAGATATAAAGTTATTATTATTCAAAATTCACCGTAAACGCTATGGTAAACGGTAGCCTTTCAAAAATGCATTTCTTAACGTCCTCTCAAGATCGTGATTGTAAAACTGAACTTTTGACTTTGACCCCAGTAAATCAAGTCGATTCTTATCATTACGTGCATCATTTAATCTAACTAACTAATAAGCAGTAACGATATTACGAAATAACATGGCAAAAGATGGAACCGCATTGTGTCATGTATAGGAAAACGGAGCTGAAAGAGAATTGTGATGAAATAGCTCGGCCAACTTCAATATTTTAATTCTAATCAAAATTTTCTGCTGCTTGCAAACTCAAGCATCTATTCATTCTGCTTGTCCAACGGAAACATTTACTGCCTCCGGTTAGTCAGCAAGCGTTAATAATGCATACTACGTAGTTACGAAATATAATAATTGGGCTCTTTTCCTAGTTTGAAAGATGGATATCAGTGAGAAAGGTATCAACTCTAAAGAATGGCAGATATGACAGTACAAAAGAGATATAAACTCAATCTATATTCAAGCACTCATAAATAATAAAATATGGAAAACGTTTAACTAGAATTTTAGTTTAGATTTCCGATAGTTCGTTGCATAGATTAAAAAGTTGTTTCTAGCTATAACATTGCTACTGAATTGACGGGACGAGGTAAAACAGACAACGAAATACTAATGAAAGATGAAACTGTGATACAATTATAAATATTTTTACACCTGATAAAGTATTTACGTGCAAACCATTCCTGAATTTCCTAAATAGCAATATCTTTTATGCATTGATAACAAATATTTATGCACAGGTAACATAGATATGTACGAAAATTTAGTAGCTATTGATAAAACATTGAAAAAATCCCAAATACAAATTGATTCACCTACATAGTTGTACATTGTATAGCATAGTAAACAATTGATAACCTTCATCAGCAATGGCAATGTGGTAAATATTTACCAGCTAATTAATAAAAAGTTCGCAAATACCCATTCAAATATATATATAAACACAAAATGTAATACACAGATCATTTTTAGCCTTTAGCAAGAACATCTACCAATGATTAATCAAAATAATGATCGTGATTTAATGTTTAATCACTAAAAAATAACTATATAACTACAAAATTGACACTTCTTTGACCGTTATTCATTGCCAGTTAAAAATATTTATCTACTTCCGCAATTGTAAATGATAAACGTTACATTAAATATACTCAACTAAAAGTTTTTTGGTATACATAAACATTTTGTCTTAAATTATGTTTGACCTTACACACTTTAAGTAAATGTAAATCTGGATTATAACGATAAGATGTGTAGGAGGATATTGTGTTGATTCTGTAATATGTACTGTGCTGGGTTGAGATGTTGATGTTACGCTTTACGCTTATGTAATTCTCATTTCTGCAAACCTATATATTCCACGCCATGATATTTACGATAATTTGCCAATAAAAATTATAATAAAAACAGATTATACATATTTCCACTTTGGCCACTGCCACTACTGCATAAATATTGCAACATAAGACGCAAAAGATTAAGTGATGTAATTTCCTTTTCCTGATGAGAGAGTATTAATATATGACACGTCCCTCTCTGTAGATGCATAATATGTTTACCATCTCACTAGATATAGTAAATACTTATTACTACTAGTAATTTCAAACTAGCAGTTTTGTAAATGCAGGACATATTTAGTAGTATAATAATAGTTTATTAGTTATGAATGACATGACAAATACATTCATGTGTTCAAAAGTAGTCTATTATGGGTCACGAGTCGGAGTCCCCTCTCTTCTACAGATGCGGTAAGCTTCGCAACACGTAATGCACATTTGTCAACTAACTAATTGAAACTAAAAACTGACGCGGATGTTTTTCTCTTTCATGGTGTTATTTGCAATCTGTATTAGCAGCATACGAGTCATAAAAACAATATAGTAGATCTGTGCAGACAAAGAGGTCCCAAAACTAACTATTTCTGCATACTAAGATTTCTTTACACTTTCTGTCGTCACCTAGAACTCCTAGGATAATTTTCTCATTCATTGACAAGGATAAAGTTGCACAACCCTTCAATAATAAGCATCTCATTTTTCAACAAACTAATTGCCCAATAATTTTTTTCTGCCCAAAATTAATTGAACATTGTGTTATATTTGCTTATATACTTATTTATTAGTAAGTAGTACTATAATTTCGCAAAGGATTATAATGTAACTACTAATAGTAAAAGGAAAAGATGCCCTAACCTATGTATTTACAACAGACTTTTTTCGGTCATCTGTAGGGTGGAACTATTTTTCGCCAACATGTGTATCAATATTATCTAAGTGTGATTACGAAGTCAAAAGTAGTGCAATTGATAATATTAATATATGCATACATATAGCATGTAGTATACTATATATATTAATTTACTTGTAAACAACTTGATTAATATGGCTGGTACATTTATACTGTTACTGTTACCAAAGAATTACGTTCAATGTTCAGTTCAGGGTTGCGCTTTATGACAGAGGTCTACAGCCAACAGTCTACATAATTTCTGTTGACTAGCAGAAATGACAATTCAATTACTGTTTGCACTAGCCATTCATGCAAAGGTAAAGTATGCAATTGCAATGGGTTAATTTCAGTTTTGTTAAGCTGTCTTGTGAGCTAACTATTAAGTGGCTGTACAATTGCCTTTGACTCGACTCGACAAATAATAAGCTGAGGGTTAGTGTTGAAGTCATGAATCATGAGAATTTCCTTTTTGTCATTCTGCTACCTTAAGTTCGACAAAGGTTGCTAGAGGTTAATGTTTGCAATCTACTCTACATACACAGCTGCAAAGTCAGCAGTACAGTAATCTTCATAGTGCTGAACTCTTCGTATGTCTTGTTTTTATTATTTTCAACCCCACGCCATTTCAGTGGCACACTTTCCACTTATTTTTATATTATGCTATATGGTACTACTAGCATGGAGGATGCATTGCTATGTACGTATGCTAAATTGTATTCGATTAACAGTCAGATTTCGACTCCTGAACAGAATGAATCAATTTGCACGTTATAAGGATGCGGTATAAATTAGCATTTAATCTGAATGAGATATCTCAAAGACGAAAGTGATGCTAATGCTACATACAGTACATTGACAAAAAAGTCACTAAATAAATACTCAGACGGAATTGTATCAATTTTCTGCAAACGATTGACGTCAGATTCGAAGGAAATGACGGAATCTTGTAGAAAAACAGTGAATTATCTGATGGGCTTCCAAAGGTCTCTTTTCGTCAGAACTCTGCTCCTTTTTTTAATTAAGTCGGCGACAGGACGTCCTAAAGGAAATGTCATTTTCTTATAACAGACGTACACGTACATGTAAACGAATTACATAATAATATGCAAATCTGAATTTTGTCATCGCCAACCAAATTATGCTGTCCCTTCTGTCCTACCAGCGCCCAGTAAGCTACAATCTACTACAATATATTTTCCAGATTATATTAGAAATTTTTATGTGCCTTATGTCACAGATAAAGTATGCCCATGAAAAAATATTTTCATATATATCAAAAAAGTTAGTTGAATTTGAATTATTTTGACATAGTCCAGGCCAGAGTGAGAATAGAACAGTCGTTGTTTACTTTTCATAAAAATACTATACTTAAGAAGCTATGTAAATACAACCAAACATTTGAAGACTAAATTCGTATATTTACATGTGCAGTTATTCAGTCTACCTTTTTTAATATGAATAGTGGATACCAGTCTCAGAATCAGAAAACTTATATACTGTTTCACATATATCAGGTTTTTATGTAGAGCTACCTACCTATGGGAACATAGAAGCTATAACTATTATACAACGATAGATTTCAGATTGCTGATAAATTTATTTACTAGCAAAAGGCAGGTTCTTCTACGTGGTATTTATAATAGCCTAGCACACTTCGTGTAGCAAACAACAATTCCCGTAGTGTACTGTACAATAAGTGTAACTAATACTGTAGTTAAACCTGGAACTGGAAGTAAAATATAGTAATATAGAAGAATAATAATAATTCGATTCAATTCAGTTCACTAGGAATAACGAGAAAGTTTGTGTAGAATAGAAACTACGGCACAAAGAGTAAACTGGACGTCCTGTCTCAAACATGAGAGAATTCTCATCACAATATCACAAAACAATTACCTATACAATAGGTGTGTAATTAATGTGTACTGTACTTGCAGTTACAGTTATTGTGAAACAATTACCTCACAAAGCACTATTAATTTTAAGTTAATTATTATTTACTTAAGTGGTGTGTGTACCATACTGTATAGAAGATCACAAGAGTAAAAGTAAAAGACAACAGAATCTCAACTGAATTAAAATCACAATACAGAATACAGTACAGTCAGAGGTCGTAGTAAAAAGCCAGGGTGTTGGTGTCAAGCTTCTCTTGTGTAGCCAAATTAAACTGGCGTTGAGTTGAGTCTATTATTAGGGAAGGCCTCAGCTTCCTATCACCGTCACTGAACTTAAAAAACTGTTTTCTACTTACTTAATGGAACGTAGCATGAAACTTCCGAGTGGTTCCTACCTATACTACTATAGTTATGTCATACATGTAGATACACTAATTTTTTGCAACTACATACTTACTTATATAATATGTAACTATTTCTTTAACCCTAAATATCTCTCTCCTATTATCCTATTCTATGATTCTACGTAGTATAATAGCATAATGTAATGTATGAATACTTGGAAAGTAACTAACTAAAACTAGTATTGTATATTCAGTAACTAGATTTATATGTACACAGTACACACTATGTAGCCATATTGTCAAAAGCATTGCACTCGCAATTAGATTAAGATCACCGTAAAGCCAAGTGAGTATACTGTAGTACAATGTATTTGTATGTGACTTCCTTTTCCTGTAGTCTCCGTTTGAATTTGAAATCAGTCCAGCAAATGTATTACTTATGTAGATATTGTCAAATAGTGCAGCTCCTAGATCTAACATTAAAGCTAACTACATAACTACAGTTTCTGTATGTAGCTATAAATAGGGAACAGGAGTGTTTGCATGTACATTCCAATCTTCAATCCTGTGTTTACGACAACAAAACTCTAACTAACACCAAGGAACATTTAAAGGTCACAATTTGTGATTCAGGATTTCCAACATTGAACCTGAACTTAAGTTAATATTTTAAAAACTCTCGCTGCTACACAAAATACAGATAGAACGCAAATAAATACATACACCACCGTTACTTTTAATTAACACAACAAGCTAATTTTATACACAATCTAACTGTAAACTCCTGCACTTTTTACCTATTGCAAATAATTTGCCCTTACTTATTTACATATCTTACATATCCTGTAAAATATAATATTCTGACTGACTACGACTCACTTATCATTTATATAACAATATAACTGTTTCATTTTGGTAAACAAGTAAACTGTTCTTCTGAGAATTTATTTATCAAAGTACAAGTATTTTATATGTAAAAATAAGTAAAAATATTTTGAAGATTAAGTTAGGAATAATAATAATAAAGTTTGCTTACCTTTGATTTGCACTGGGCAAAGCCAGTGCTCCACGAACTAAATGTGAAGAAAGAGGAACGAATGTCCTCTAAGAAAAATAATTTTGTGCGATTATCTTCTCGTAGACGGTATTAGTGGCAGAGTAGTTGGTCTCTGATTGTTGTCTTCCCACAATAAGATGCTGTGCTAACCAACTCCTTCATTCACTTACATCCGCACCTGTTCCCTGCCAATCCATGAAAAATACATTAGAGTTACATTACATTACGTTATGTTACGTTCAGAAATATGTATTATGTATGATGTTATGATGCTTGCTTTTGCTTGCTAGCTTAAGTCAGTCACCTATCTATGCACGTAAGTTGCCATTACAACAGGCAGAGTTAGAGTTTAGCATTTCTATGTTCTTTTCATACACTTTTGCATACGCATACGCTCTTTAGTACTAACTTGCTACAGTAAATTCTGAATATCTATCTACATAACATACTACGTGCATGCATAGCTCTAGGTAGGTAGTAGGTAGGAAATACATATAATGGAGGTATTCAGAAACTAGTAGAAACCCCTAATGCCATATAATATCTGCTATGTGTATGTGATTACAGAATTACAGAGTAGACCAGACATGCCTCTTGCGTTGCCTGCCTATTTGCTTGTTTGGCAGATAACGCAAATGTGAACGTGTACTATGCATTAATACAGAACTACGTTCCACTTCTACTAACTTACAAAGATATACTTTAGTGTATTATGCGATGCGCTTATTCACTATTTGATTTTGAAGCCAGAGCTAAAGCTAGAGCTAGAGCCAAGCCACTAAACCATAAGCACTTATATACTACAGACTACAGAGAGCAATATATTATGCACTTTTGGATATTATGGTGTGGAGTTGAAATTGAAGTGGAGCCAGTATAGTTTAAAAAGTATATTAGTGGAGTTCTTTTGTTGTACAGAAGTCTCAAGATTGAAGAATAAAATTTTATCTTAGTAAACTCTATCCCTACATATATATACTAGATACTAACTTATATAAATACATGTAACACAGATCAGTCTCGAGATGGACATATCGGTTAACCAAATAAATTAGTTTTGTTCCTGATGTGATGCGATGTGATTTGATATCTATATCTATGATAGTTTTGTACTACTTTTCGATTTGGAGCTTCGAGCTACACTTTTCATTTTATCTGCCAGGCCAGACCAGGCCAGGAAAGGTACTAGGGTACTAGTACAAAATATCCCAACATTTTAATTGAAGTTCTGATAGTAATCATACGAAGCCATAGTACAAAAGTTGAAAACATGATAATCGGAATGATAAAATGACACAAAATAGGATCGGGGTACATTTCTAAAATTAATTATTTAGAACAAAGGCTTCTTCAGTTAAAAGCCAAAACCAACAACGCCAACTTTATGTTATGAAAAATTCACAATTGCATCAGATATCAACAAACCTTTAGGATATCTAATCTATTCTCCCCAAACTAAACTAAACTACGCACATCACATGGATAAGTTTGCATTGCATGTCTTACGTGTTTCTGTTTACAATACGGTAAATATAGATAAGCATAATTAGGAAACGAAAACGTTGTAGATTTGATAGAGAGCATACAATATTCAATAAGGATTACTAACTATATTACTATACAATACTATGCTACAAGGAAAACATGAAGATTATTAATCGCAAAAATACAAACAACTTCTCTGTTATAGATTCATAAGCAAACTTCTCGTTTGTAGCATATAGGCGTACATATTTAGTTGGTAGTCGTATTGTAATAGGTAAACCAGAAAGAACCAGATATAAAAACATAGAAATTGAGGCTTATGCAATTGTAGTTGCTTTTTACTTGCAGTTTTGTTTCGGTATAGAAAGATTCCTAGTGTAATATTATAAGCGTATGCTAATCAATACTGATTTTGGCTGCAAATCTGTAATTTTTGTAAGCTGTATTAAAACGCAACGGAAAAATATTGTTTGGTGTCTGTAGAATATGCAATTACACAGCAACATAAGTAATTTCTTAGTTTCGAAGTTTGGAAACCCAAAATCAGGAACAAAATAGGGACAACATTTCCATAGATCCATTATAATCATTTTGATGCAGATTTCATGCTCTTTATAACGCTGCACCAATATAATAGCAATAGCAAATATCGCACCATAGCTACAGCATGTAAGTGTAGCGTATTGGATATGAATGATGTATCTGTATATATGCTAAAAGCTAAAAAAGCTTCTTTCGGCTTACATCTCAGGTCACTTGTACACATCAAAATACAACTTATACTAAACTCTCAACTTCGTCATATGCAGGGCATTGCCATTGCACACTCACATAGCTTCTATTCTATCGTTTGCATTTGAATTTGAACTACCTACATCATCTATCTAGTACATTACATTACATAGGTAGGTATATGAACGTATGGAGCATAATTTTATGCACATTAGTATAGTTATACTAGTTTTATCGTATATTCATCATGTCTGATGTATACATAAAATATACAAAGAGAGTGCATCCACCTAAATCATCGGTTGTTGTGAAGGAGTCAGTGGGAAACTTACTTATCGCTAAGAGTAGCTTTTTGCTACACTGTAGTCTGTACTGGATAACCTTTTCTAATCCCCTTCCTTGTTTATTTCCAAACATTGTCCAATATGGAAAATGCGCAGCTAAAATGCTGAGTAGCTCAAACAACTTAAAGGAGAGGTTTTATTATTAACAGTATTATTCGATGGTTATATCAGTAGTGTTATATTGTAGTTTCTTACTGTACTAGTAATATATGTGTATCATATATTGAGACAAAATCTGAACCACTTTTCGAAACCTTCTTCATAGATGCTCAACATTCCCGGTTTGTGATACTGTCAATATTGTGCAATGCACTTCCGATTTAACATTCAAATGTGTCAAAGGGTAATTAAAGAAATAAAGACTGCAGGGCATCAGAAAACTTTAACACATTTATAGTACACTACTATTGGGGACATAAAATTGTTATATAGATGCTGAGCGAATGTCAATGAGCTCTATTCTCTTTCCTCAAGTCAGTTAATTGAAATTCTCTACACCTGCTTGGAATTGGTCATGAAAATGGATTTAAGTCCAAATTACTTGCTCTTCTGGGACAGGGAATTAACCCTAAAATGCTAAATACAAAGACCGTAGTCTATTGTATTCGAAATTCAGGCATCAATTAAACGCAGACTACGTCGCTTACGTGTTTCAGTTTGTCAAGACCATCGCAAATTGAACCAATAGGTGCACTGCACTGTATCGTTGGCAAGAAGACTCCATACATTGCATTGCCCACACTTTTAAGAAACGTAAGTAAACACAGTTTTTTACACAATATCCCAATATATGTACAGGAGAAGGAGGGCCAAATAGGAAATTGGGTTCCTCCAGGTAGAAATAAAATCGCTCTCGGAATACAATGATGTTAAACTTCAGAATTTTTCGCAATAACTGTCGTATGAACTGCCATAAATTCGCGAATATTTTACTTACCAGCCTTTGGATAAATATTTAATATGTCAACTCTCTACGTGGTGTGAGTTAAACTTCCATTAAGCATAATTTGTATTTGTACTTAAGTTGAGACTCCAGCAGGTTTTTTACAAAGATAAGTAAATAGATATTAAACGTACCACTCAAAGTGCCTGTATTATGTAAGTATCACATTATTACATTTAATTTAATTCTATAGACAGCAATTGCAAATAGGTGGGTTACAATAGAAGTCGATAATCAAAATAGAAATACCTAAGTAACTTGGAAATTGTATTGCATTTTCAAAATACATAATATGCTTTTCCTTAAAATTGTTTACCTTTTAAAATATATAATCATCTAATATTATATAGTATCTACGAGATCGCATCAAGTAATACCATAATAGTTTGGTTTTGATTATCCACTATACGGTTTTCTTATTTTTTGGTTGCTTAATTTTGACAAATTGCAAATATAATGTATTTTAGTATTTTTAGATTGAAGCCTTAACTTAACAAAGTTCTACTTGTGCAACGCATTTCCCTGAAGGTAAACATTAGCATACTCAATTTCTAGTCGTAAGTAACTGGGAATTGGGAACCCAGAATGTTTACATACCTTTTGTTATTTTGCTTACAGTAGACCATATGCGCAATGTTAATGTACTGTATGTATTTTTGCTTGGGTTTGTCTGGAAGCGATATTGGGAAGAGTGGCTCCTGTTACTTATGTGAAAGTGCCTGGCCTACGATACGACATAAAAGTAGGTAAAATTCAGACGAGGCTAATGATCCGACAGATAAGATAATGCAGAGTACAGGCTATCCGGAATGTATATATAATCCACCATATCACTCTGGCATTAAATGAAACATTATATTGTAGGGTAAATGAGTTCAACCAGTCATAACGTAATCAACGTATCCGTTTCAAAAAACGATTATAATTGCCAACCAATGCTAATTGCTAATTGCAAGAAAGGCAGAGGAAGAACAGAATGAGCTCTTAAAACTCTTAAAAATTAAGCCAATTATATTTAGAATTTTGTAGCTCACTATATACAGGCACTAAAGCAATATTTTATTCATCAACGTACACTACAAATATACAAATGTAATGTAATACTTGCTATCTGGTTTTCTTCCGGTATGAAGATATTGGATCTGAGTAAGATCCAATATGACTATTGAAAGTAGAATGAATCCTACACAATTAGAAATGTGGTAAGGGAATTAAGGGCTTATATAATTAAATCATTTTACAACTGAATTATGAAAGCTGTAGCTTCCAAATCGGATAATTTAATTCCAATCTGATATTTAGCATCACTCACTAAAAACCAATTATCTGCGTAAACTTGCTTAGTATTAAGAATGGATTGTATTGCGATATATAATTACGAGTGAGGTAGATAATAAATATAATATACCTATACAACACTTAGGTATATACATCTGGACATATTATTTTCCATATTTCGATTATACTTATCGGAATCTGTAGTGCCATATTATCAATGAAAAACGTATTGTTTAGTGTTTACTAACGCAGACTGACAATTAGAGTGGTAATTAGGTGGCTAACTAACTACGCAGTAATATTTACTAAACACACTCGAACTGTTATGCACACTTCAAAGTATTTGGCCTGCCAAATCTATATTATATTTCTATCCTGCCTGTTGTTGTTTTTATGTCTCCCGTCAGAGTATCTAAATAAAATGACATCGACATCTTACTACTACTTACTGTTCCAATGTTCTGGCCTGCAAATTATTTTTTGACAGCATATCCATGCAGCATGCATGCATTCGAGTTCATTAATGCCAGGAGACGAGCTATCAGGTCAGTCACTCCATTCTGCATTCGATTTAGCACAGACACAATACACACAATCATGTTACGTTACTACGGAGCAGCAGAAGCAGGCGCTTTTACACTTAACTATAGCTAGCTAGTAGGTATTTATAATTTAGCTCTTATGTAAAAGGGGTCTTATCTGTACAGTTATTTTTCTATGTACTTTCCCGATAAAGTGTTTTTAATTTTATTACCTATCCGCTACTATAAAACTACTTATATGCACTGGAGTTTTAAATCTACGTCCAGTTTTTCCACAGACCCAGCTGCAGTGGGGCTTAATATCATTAAATATAAAAAGGGACACATATATATCGTATTTACCTATAATACAATAGAAATAATGTATTGCTTATCGTAACTAACAAATAAGGAGTCTTAATTTACTAACAGTTAATACAATGTATCAGTGCATTCCATTATATATTTCATCAAGAATGATATAATGATATTTTAATACACACTTATTGTATTGCTATAATTAGAATAATATTTTCATATGTAAGTATTAAGTATGTAGTGATGTATTTATTTAATAATCCTAACGGCATTATCGTGTGCCAGTGCATAAATCCGTCACCATTGAAAGATGAAGTTTATTTCCTGATAACTATCAGTATCGAATTTCTGCTCCTTGATCTACGTGAGTGGAAATTCAAAGTTGGTAGAGATGGAAGCCAATAAATATTACTGTAAAAATCTTCTTGTATATGTGTGTGAGCCAGAATAATTGCAAGACTCCATACGAGGACAGTCAAGCAAGCAAGCCATTTGATACCCATTTTTTAGTCATTTAGATATTTTATGTGTGTGGGAGTCTTAGGAAGATAGAATGAAGCGAAGTGAACTCATTCGTCCCATATGTCGTCTCCGTGGTTGGCTAATCTTATCACGAAGTTAACGGTAACTTGTTTATGCGAATCTATCCTGAATTAATTAATATATGTAGCAAAAATAAAAAAATTATACTTTACTAAGAAACTAAGTTGTTAGGATAGTTTTTCATTCAAATTAGAAATTTTAATAATTTAGCATGTTTGACATCTACAGGTATGAAAACTTGGAATGTACATGGATTCATAATAGTCACTAAATCTTACGTATTACTGTAGTGTCTTGCAAAATGTTGAATCAAAAACTAAGGAACGGATAGAGGCATATAAGGTTCATGGTTTCCGCATGGTTTAAGGAACCTTTGATTTCTGTTGGGAACCTTACACTCGCGCAAGTCTTTTTTGATAAGAGTGGACGGCCAAATTAAGCCTTTAATTATCCCAGGGCCTATTTGCTCATTATTGCAGTTGGCAACCAACTATAGCTAGTTGGATGCACTAAATAATTTGGCTAGTATGGCACGGAATACATAAACCTATATTTTACAAGTGTAGATTTCATCTTTGCGATAAACTAATTGTAAGGTTTTGAGGAAAAACGTACACGTAGAGGAGATGATAACTATAGGTGCACCCCCACAGCTATATAAATGCATCGGAGTGTTACGTAGCTACATTATTTTATTGGTTGCACGATTTGAATATAGGCATAGGTATAGTTTGATGCTATTGTAATTACAATGTAGTATAGTGTGAGCAAGTATCAAATGGTATATTATTTTTAAGGCATAGCGTGCTGATGTCAGTGACTTCTCGACAATCTGTCCATGCACTCACTCTGCTCACTCACGCCATTTAATGCACCACAAATACTGAAATCCTAACTACCTATACACAATATACTAATGTAGGTGGTACAATGCATGCATGGTTATCTTAACAATCCAGTTTATACAACTTGCAGTAGTATTACATAATGCTAGAACATGTTGTATTGGTTATTGTGTGCATTGTACAATACAACTGGTGTAACTTACAAATAAAGGATGCAATATCTGGTAAAGTACGTACCTATATATTTATCTACTTTTCTGGTGTTATAACATGTGTTATAATATATGCATATAAGACTCGAATGGCTTCCACTTTACGTTTAATTGTAACGTAACTACAACATCCTTCACTTCCTGCACTGTACTGTACAGTGTACAGCATTAGTATTCACTAGCACAAAAGTAATAACATTATTATATGAATTGCCACTCTTCAATCCCAGTCCCATAATAACGCTAACGCTCCCACTATCAAATGTGTAAGTACATACTTAATAAAATAAAAATATTATTTAAAATGTAATGGCACACAGGGTTAACTATTGATAGTCTTATACAATTACATAATAGGCTTGATAATATTATAAGTGCGCTATAGATGCAAATGTACTACTACAAACTATTTATTTATTGATATCACAAAAGTTTCAGCGTTAGGGACATCATTTACATATTATTATACATGCATAACAATAGTAGTCTCAATATCAACTGCGTACAATATGTACTAATACTGTTACAATAAATATAAGAAGATTCTATTGATTGTAATTTTAGATTTTTACATTTTAAGTAGTTGGAAGTTGGAAGTTTCACAGAAGATCATTACTACGTACAATTTTATAATAAACGCCATTACATATATACGTTATGTAAAATGTGTCAAACTGTAAAAAGGCAATTGTTGGAAAAAATGAGATTTTGCAATATACTATATGTTCATGTTTCCAATGCAGTTGCAAATACTGCAGTACTGCAATTAATTGCTACCACCTTACCAGTATGGGGCCTACTTTATGCCTTATGCTTAGGAAAAAATGTTTGTGAAATATCTATTTGTATTAATGTGACATACATTTTCAGAACTTTAGTTTTTCTTTACACTAACAGCGAAAGTGCAACCTTGGCCGATACAGATGCAATATGATACATAAGCACAGAGTTGTGAATGTGTAAACATTTACAAATTACATTATGTCATTTAACCAGATTTTTACTCCCATAGTGTTTACCGACAAAAAACGCTCCCCAAAAGTATCCTTCTTAAATGCCGTAATGCTTATTAGCAAATCAAAGGCTTGGCAAAGGTACATGAATGCAATTATAATTTGCGTATAAGTGTAAAACCTGCAAATAATGCCTTGGATAATTAATTTAGCCTAACACAGAAACCAGGATTATTGATACAACTACACAAATTTTAGGTTTATTTACTATTTATCGCAATTATACTATAATAATATTTCTGCAATGCAAGGTAACGTAATAATGTTCATCAATAGTAAAGTAGCAATAATTCGTATCCCAGTATTTGTATAGAGGATGAGTTAACGTAGCTGTAATTAACACCTTTTTGATTATTTGTCACTGTCTAATTAAGTGTAATGTATTTGCGATTATAATTTTGCCATAGTTCTGGTAACCACAAAACTACTTTGTCATAAATTAAATTTATCTATTTAATAAAATAGTTGATAAAATCCCAGCTTCTCGTTATCATTTACTTTTAAAATGCAATCAATGCATTAATGTCACTTACCTAGAGTAAAATTGGACGTTGCGTTGTGTAACACGGTTTAACTAGTTTAACATGATTCCCTCATTTCTGCTCAATTTCCATTAGGCTTGCCATAGATATATACTTTGTTTTGGCTGTATTCTGTATATACTGATACCTAAATGCGTTCCATTTTCATTACCGAGATAATAAATTAGCGTTTCCATCAAACAGACTGCACAATGAGGATTTTAAGACGTAGTTGTCATTTGGCAAATGTACCAATTCCTTTGTTGACGTTGTTTCATGGCATACATATCATAAGAGTGTCATTTATTATGATGCGTTCTTTGCCTCGCTGCGCTGCGCTAAAAGTTCTCTTTGTGTTGTTGTGGATATTGTTTACCTATATTGTGTACTCTGCCTACACTACACAGTACACAGTAGTATTAATGTATCATAAACAGAATACTTTTGTGCTGGCAACGGGAAATGGGACCGATGCGATCGAATTGAGAAGGAAAGACATTTATTAGCAAATATTACTACTCAACCCACAATCCTCAAACAATAACAGTCATATTTTATTAGAAAAGAAGAAAAATATGGTCAATAGTAAAACTTGCCCCGTTTTCTTAAAATATAATAATATAAGTCTGGTAGGGCAAACCGTAGTTTTCTATATAATTTTAGAAAATACAATACCTGTACATATGCACGTAGAAAATACATGTCATGAATCTTGAACCCCTGCTTACGAGTATTAACTTCACACTTGTGATACCCTCTTATATAATGTCTATTGCTATTAATAATAATAATAACCACTTAAAATGTGTATACATCGTATTTATGCATTATTTCGACAACGTAAAATATTCTATTTATTATCGTCATGTGCACTTCCCATGAATATCGTTATTGCTAGTGAGTGATATTTACAGTAGTACTAACAATAAGGTATAAAAACTACTCCAGCTAAGAAAATGTACATAAAATTCCCAAACAAAGTAGGAAAGGAACGAGTTCCATTCCAAAATACCTACATATATTATTAATTGACCATTTTATAGTACTTTAAAAATAAATATTCCATTTCTATTCTTATCCTACTAATATGTAGCCAATTAATGTTACAAGGCGCGTCAAGTTAAACATGTACTATTGTACGTGTTTAACTTAGTAATACGTGCGCTGTTTGGAAATGTTGAGTAGCAATTAAGGACATAGGAAGATAGGACGATTCAATAGTATTACTGTTACTATATAAAGTGAATGGCAAGGCAAGGAAAGGTATTACTGCTTGTAATAGTTAGTTATTTAGCTATAAAATGTTTGCACTACATCTCTTTTGATAAAGATTATAAATTTGAACATTAAGATCTGGACTTTGATTTCATATAAAGGATGCTGCTTTGTTAAACTAAATGTTCAGTTCAGATCTTTGGACCCACATTCTAGCAAGACGCGACATGATCATAATAATATAATGCCCATGCAAGGCTAACATAATACAACCTACCTAACACAGAAGAGATTTCATTTCTGCACAGAACAGAAACAGAAGTAATTGGCTGAAGTACCTACTGACATAAATTTATAATCTAATCGCAAACTACTAGTAAAGCTCCGGGTAGTTTATTTTGCAATTAAACTTAATTGAATTTAGCCATTTCATGTGAAATTCTGTATGTACACCTGAAATTATGTCAAGTCATAATTTTTATTACAGCAAATATCGTTTAACGGTGTTTACTTCCAAATGATTTACAGGAAACCATTTCATTAAGCAAGCCACTAAATTATATTGCGAAAAGATAAACGCCAAGTAGTCTAGTAGCCATTCAGCTACGCACACAATTTTCGGTATTGGTATAGTACTCATGGTGATTTTACATTGTCATCAAAAAGTTTTACTGTCAAGCTTAGTGGAAAGCAAATAAATGCATAATAAAATAGAATTATATATGTATGTAGTGTACTACAATGCGTAATGCCTTGTACAGTACAGTGTATACACACAGTATAGATGAACGATGATGAGTCGACCACAAAAGCACTTTATTACCAACCTAGATAAGTAGAACATTTGTAAATACATGATATTATTATTATGTATTATTATAGCCTACTTCCTTGGTTAGCTTATTACTTAGGTTGATAATAATGTGTATGACTTTTAGCCTTTTAGCATGCATTTGCAGTTGTATATTGTATGTATAATGATAATGCTCATCTCATCAATTCAAGTTAATACGCAGCATAATATGTATTTGTACAGCTTGGGCTTATTTATTTTCTTCGCTGTATATCCATAGTACGTATTTACGTATATACATTATAACTCAAGCCGTCACAACTCATAGCATACACAAACGAAAGGGAATTCCTTAAGTTGTTAAAAAGTTAAAACGTGCTATTGTGTTTAATTAGATAGATGTTATAAATCATAATATATTTACACATTATTTATACAGAGGGATTGTTAGTAAAGAATAAAATAGTTAGTATACTATCTACAAAAGTTACCATACATGCAGTGTGTGTACATTATATATTACTGTAAATATCTGTAGTAGCATTGTAAACTAACCATAAGTACAATTTTAGTTTGCTTATATTACTAGCTACATTGTACACAAGTAGCTAGTATCAGAATCTCCTTATATACATTTTTATTAAATTAAATAACTTGTGTTCCCCATCTACTACGTTTTATGTTGTATTGTTTGAGTAACCTACAATATATATAAGCAAATAATCTTGCAGTGTATGTAGTACATGTACATCGCAAATATTTATCATTTATATGCAGAATGGGGAACGTTACTTTACTTTGCTGGATGTTAATGTGTACAAACAATATTGCGATATGTGCAGAACGGCATTCATGCTATCATGTTCATAATACTCGTTGCTAAAACTTAAGTGCACAGCTGACAGTATGTAAATTAATGTAATATCTGTCGACGAACAATATTAATGCTCAATAAGTAAGTAGTAGTACTTATCGTTAGTGGTGGGGACATTAGTAAGAATAAATCTAACGATGAGATTTATAAAAGTACTACATTGTAGCAATAGTACATACTATACATAACAAGTTACAAGATTCTTTTGTCCGTCTGTGAGAACTTAGAAGGCTACATCTGCGAACAAAACTCATGACAAATCAAATGGCTTCTTATGTCCATTTGCTATTTGCACACAAAGCGCCAATCTCTTTGTTTATCTCTTCATATTTTTCGTTTAACCAGATATATTTTTGTTGCTAACGTAAAACAAGCCATAAAAGAATTTCCTACGTATCGTAAGCGTAGGTACATAATATAAGTATATAGAAATATCTCGATCTTGGCTACCCATAGTTAATCCTATCACAATCACCATCCGAACAAAGAAGCATGAAAAATCCAAAAAAATCAGAGGAAATATGGTTGGTAAGGGATTGGCTCCGTTCTTTGTATTTGTATATATGATTATTTATTTTTTTAAAACATTCTCCAACACCAAAATTTTAGTCAAAATTTCCATATCCTACTCAGAGTACCAATACTAATATATTATCTTTGTAGAATTTTGCACGTTTGTATATAGAGACATGCATTAGTTGTGGCAATGGTAATCGTGTTGGTCATAATATCTCAGGAATAAACCTTACTTGTGTTATAAACTTATAAGTAGTATGGTTCTTTGTTACGGCTAGGTTGTCTTGTGTTGTGTGTACATTGTACATTCATTATATAATATATATTACTATGTATGTACAGTCACATTACATAAGCATTTGCTACGCCAGCCAGCCAGAAAGCATGGAGAAGTTTTGAGAAGGAGAACTGATGTATGATGTATGTAATGTACCATGATGTGCGATTGAGGTCGACTAATAAGATTTGCATTACACTGCTAAGCAATAGCAATCTAACAAACTCTTTACAAAGTTACATTACATTACGTACGTAGTACCTAACAACTAACAACGTAGCACATAAAGTAAACTAACTACGTATCAGAATTAACCCAACTACAATTACTCCTACGTCGAGTGTCTGGTCTGGTCTGGTTTGGTCTACCAAGTCTACCTGAGTTTTTGCTAAGCATAGCACAGACAATAATTTAGCGAACAGAACAGGCAGAGATCAAGTTCATGTTGTATGTAGATGTAGCAATAAGTACTTTACATAATACAAGAACAACTTACAATCAGCATCTATGTACTTTATATATATGCTTGGTATACCTATTATTATACCAAACCAGGAGTAAAAAACTGACTATAAGAAGGTGTTATGCTAAAACTACTGTTTGTACTTCGCACTCGCAATGCAATCAGTTCAGGGAGTACGAGTACAAGTACAACATTAAATAAAAGAATGAAAAATAAAAATCTAGGTAGGTATAAGGTGTAGGTACAGACAGGCAGAGTTGCTTTGCTATCTGTATTGCTTGCTGTTAGCAGACATCTATTCAAGCATCTTTAGTCTATAATAATTTTTTGGCAAACTTACGTAGCGAATCTGTAATTATAATATGTCGTGCTGAGCTGGAATCAAAAGAATATACACAATACTAATATTATATAAGCTATTTCTGAAACACGAGTTATTCAATAGCAGTGTGTTTATGTTTAGTGCGCTAGGTCTTACTAAGCCTTCTTTTCCTTTTATTGTGATCATAATACCTAAAGAGCTAGAAGATCAGTCGCTACAGTAGTTAATGTATAAAATGTTTATTGTATACATATCCAACCGAAGTAACAACAAAGCAAAAATATTTATTCCCTCCATATCACACTATTGGGCAACTTCTAACCAAATTTTTTTCTAAAACTTAGTATGTAATTTTAATTCTGCTAGAATTTTGATGGATTAATTAGCCTGCTATGATATATTTTAAAAGCGACTAGATTTGCAGAATGAAGGTACAGTATGTGTCTCACGAAAATAAAATTCTTTGTGCAAAAATAGGAGAACCATATTTCAAAAATGTATAACATAGACATTGAGCACGTTTTACAGATTAGCCCAGAAAAAATATGAATGAAGTACAGATTATTTTTGAATTTTTTCAATATTGCTAGTAGATCGAATGAATAATGCCAATGGAACAAAGAATATAAAGATTAAAGACTACACATAAAGAAGGAATCTATCTCTTTATTGTGTACTAATAGATAAAACCTTGGCCACAATCACAATCAATGGACACAGCTCAAACACAACGCAGTTATGTAAAACTGAGACAGTATCAATGACCAAAACCATTGCTTCCCAAGTTGCTTTGTTTCGCATTTATCAATTGCATAGGTCATACAGAACGTATATAACATAATGTGAACCACTTTGACCTCAATTATAAATTTTATACAATGTTACGTAAAGAATTCTTAAAGTTAAACGTCTTACTGTCTACTCATGTTAATTCTGTCGGACAATGAGCTTTATTGTGAATATAATAATAATAAAAAATCAGCCTCGTGTCGCAAAGCTTATAAAACAACTATGTAAGTTCTGGCTGAACAGATATAAAATAAAAAGCTCGTAATCAGTAATTTATAAATGTTTCATTAAACTTCATACAGTAAATAAACAAACCTATTATAATATACACACTCAAGAACGAATCGCACAGTAACTACTAACTTAACTTTAAGTTGCCAACGTAAATATAATTAATATTATTATTGTTGATGTTATTCACACGTGGCGTACATTAATTTTTTTTAAATTGATGCGATACATTACAAGATACAAAAACTACAAAACTTAAGATTAGTAACCACATAGTAATGTGTGCAGATAATGCGGATTTACTGATGCTGAATATTAAAAAGTAATTTATTGACTTCGCTGTTCGCTGCATTGCTCAGATCAGCGGTACTGGAATATCATGAGTTATAGTTATGAAGAGAAAAAGCACATTGCTGTTTGCAACATTTGGAAAATTTCCATCACTATTTTAGACTGCATTTTAAAAAGTTTTGCCAAAAATTGCGTCTTCACAGTGCCCCGTACTAACCGTTTTATATATACGAGGTGGGCCACAATTCTGCAACAGATAGTGGGTATAGTCGATAAAAAACCTACTCGCTATTCACTACATAATCAATGAAAAGTAACTAACACCTAAATAAAGATGTTCTGCATGCACACAAATATGCAGAGAACGGTATGTAATTATTTAGATATTGTTGCTACCAAAACTATTTTAGATAATCACATCACAAACAGAATACAGGAAGTAAAACTTACACGTACATGCATTAAACGTTGCGAAGTTTTATAGAGATGTTTTACACTAAAATTAGAGAAAACTATATGTACTAATTTTGCGAACTCATAGTTAGGGTTATAATGCTTTGTAAACACAATAAACTATTAAACTTGATAGTTATTTCGACAATAGTCATATTACATATAAATCGATTTGATAATATGTACACTCTTTGACAGTTATACAGGCCAAGGTAGTTAACCAATATACGTATACAATTGAATTGTAAACAGTTACAGTTTATAAATACATACATAACTATAAATATAACCTATTTCCCCTTTGGTGCTTAATACTGGTGTATGCAAATACTTGCACAAAAGTAATTAGTTTCCAGGTGTTATTAAATCCCCTGTTCCAAATCATTTGTGAATCATCAGTACTAGTTTAAGGATACTATTAGATTTGAAATCTGAAACATTAATAAAAAGCTCTAGTTTATTTATTTTCTTCAATAAAGCATATTCCCTCCTCTGTGTAACACGAAATTATTTCTGAAGTTATTGGGAGTACCAAACGACATATGGAAGAGGTGAGATTGACTGTGACTACACATTTTATCCCCATATAAGGAAATGGCATATTTGCCTTCTTGTGATAAAAGTACTATCATTAAAAATGAAATGGAAAATAGTATACTCACAGGATACACCGAATCAAAAAGTGCCCACCGCATTTGCTAACATATTTATGGATTATATCGGGCTTTTGGTTTACCAAAATGTAGATATGTACTGTGGTAAAGTCTTTAAAGACACATCTTTACGTCCTTACATAATTTACAGGCGCGTAGCCTCAGATCCCTGCTGGGGGGTGCTTTGATCAAGAATTTTGTACACATAACGTATTTAATGCTAT
>JAQFYC010000575.1:0-52123 GCA_034694165.1 Tomocerus mixtus
CTTGCCTTGGCGTGCACTAGAATACAGAAGACGAAGAGAGTTAAAGTAGAATAGCCAAACTGTTCCTTTGTGTTCTGTTTCTGTTCTGTTCTATGCGAATCCCTTATATTTACCTATTCTAAAATAGAACAGGACATACGTGTGCTCAATGGATGAGAAAAGGAGAAAAATTGTCAATTTCCCATTGAACAATGCTATGCTCTGGTTCTGGTTCTGGTTCTGGCTGGCTAAGGATTATATGTACTCTCATGAAATCCATTGCAATGGAAAACGAAATGATCCTGTTATGTTAGAAGTAAAGACTTATTTGTCTGTCTATCTGTATATGCTCTAGTTATACTGTAAATATATTCTTTAGGTTTACAATCCATATATTCACATGTGCATACTCATTGTTACTCATTTGAAGCTAAAACTCTTCCCGAGACTCTACAGGGAGGTATGGAAGCAGTTTGGTTTGGTTATTGGGAAAGGGGTGGATAGAACTTAATGGATTTTGATTCTGGGCAACCTTTGCCTTAAAGGTAAGAAAATATATTTTATGTGAATGAATGAGTCTGCTCTTCAGTTGAGTCAGAGTCAGAAGCTACTATAATATACTACTATCTGTACCACTTTAGTTACTTTACTGCTGTACTTCTACTTACTAGCAAACAAACGATAGCTTATGTATTATAGCAGACAGGACAGGACAGAGACACAAGTGCAGGGGAAAGCTACAGTGTATATCTACTAGTAGGTATACATAAAATAAAATAATGTATAGAAATGTTCCTCTCTTCCTCTTGGTTTGAGTTCGTAGTATATTGTAGGTAATACATTCATTTCGCTCTTGTAACTCTCTTCTCTGTGGTTTCTGATCCAAAACCGGATATCCTCTCTCTATCTCTGAACTGAGCTGACATGCCATGCCATGGCATCCTACCTTACATCACCCACCTTCCTATTATGTCCTGGTACGTATAATTCCTACATTGTTATAAATAAGGTAAGCCAAAGCCAAACCAACCTTACATCCCTCCTCTACAGAACTCAACTCAGCTCGTGCATGTTCATGTGAGAATGCAATAGAGAATATAAATAGAGACCACGTTTCTGAAATATTACTATGGAGCATATGGCACAGATATCTTTACTTATATTTACTAAATTCACTCCCGACCTTTTACTACCTGTCCTATAGTATACATAGAATACTAAGTAACTATATGGATGTATATAAGAATATCGTAGAGTTTCCAGGATAGAAATAAACCATAAAATAATAAAGAATTGAATGAACTATGGATAGACAGGACAGGAACATATAACTTCCATATCCGACTGATCGCTCGGAAAATTCACTTTATAATAAATAGAGCTACCTAATGCATTAAATTGCTATGTAATGCACTACACTGGTTCTGGCTGGCAGGTAATAAGTATATTTGTCACTTAATACAGATTTAATTGCTACTAAACTATAATCTCATCCGTAAATGATAGATAGATCGAATTTACTCAAGTATTAATACATTTACAATACAATTACATTTCCCAGAATGGGCACCTACATGGGTAATATAAATAATTAATTAATCGTGCATGTAATTATAAATACGGATGTTAAATCAACTCATCTGCTGTTACTGTCTCATTTTTGACGATTTTATTATTAAATGTTCATATTGTAACCATATTGTTATTATAATTGTAGGATAATGGCAGCCTGTTCAGAAACAACGTAATTAATGACATAGAAGTAGTTTTAGACTGCAAGTATTGCCACATGCTGCACAAGAGGAACTTTATTTGTACAAAAAGTAAAGAACGAGGAAGGAAATATGTTCACAATGACATTTCTCTTTTTCAGTTGTATTTCCTCCTGAAGAATGTACTTTATATTGCTACCAGTACGTCAATGCTTACAATAAAGACATAAATGCACATGTTACCGTGTAGGAACTTCATAACAATGCAAGTTGTTGTGCACTTGATAAATTGTATGCAATTCAGTACAAGTACAAGTATATTCATTCATTGTGTACATATATCAGGATCAATTCCATGGGAATTGCAGTGCACTATGTTTTCACACGAATGAACACTGATATATACCATGGTACTGACATTAAAAGTAAAATAACATATGCCACATACTTTTATATGAGCACATAGCAGGCAGAAAGTACGGAAATATCTTTATTTTACGATCTACAGATATTACTGAACTTTCTATTTATAGTAGTAAAAAAGTGTATCATAGCAATTGAGGTAAATGTTAGTTATTATAAATACACAAAATGCATCTAGTTATAAGCACACTATGCACTCCCATTACAGTAGTGTGTAGCATTAAGGCAATCTCCACTAATGGAAATGTAATTGCACATTTACCAATACCTTTGGAATATAAATTACTACTAACAATAAGTCTGTATTTCAAACTAAAGTTAGTTATTAAAGGTATTAGTGGTTTTAATATGTAAGTTGTATATGATAGGTAAGAAATGTATACAGTGATATAAATTATGATTGCTTGTGGGTTTTTGCTTGCAAATAGGTTGAGTAATAGAGCCATAGTGTTATAAATACATCCACATCATCCAAAATGAGAAGTGGTTAAGGTTGTGTGCTCTACACATAATACGGATGTTATTTTGTCCCGTCCGGCTGCAACTCTCTATGTAATGGTGTGTTTGGCATTGGTTTGAGCTGAAGTGAAGTGACTTGACTAGGTATCCTGTGCCATGCAATGCCAAGCCAAGCCGAGCCATGAAGTTGTGGAATGATTTGTTTCCTTCCTCTCAGAAGTTTTTACATTAAACAATACTTATTTTTTTCAGTTTGCTTTTGCTTTAGCGAAAGCCATTACCGGCACTCCCTGTTGGTACACATTGTGCACAGATAATATTATTTACTCGAGCTATATTTATGTTCAGTAGGTATTCATGTAGCTACTTACTTACTTACAGGATACGTACGTGTGTACCTAGCTTTGTCCCTGTGCTGCTACGTTACTATTTTAAAGGGTTAGGGAACTAGGAATGGAAACGCAGCAAAATATCAGCAGGACAGAGCAGAGAGACTGGAACAGGACGGGGACAGGACAGGACATTAGATTCCTTCCGAAGTTAGTAAGTCACAGAGAAACAAGAACAGAACAAGTGTACCTCTAGTTCCTACACAACACAACATAACACAAAGTATACCTATATAACTAGTTACATAAATAAATACATAAAGTATCATGGACAGATAGACACCACAGGAGATACGCTTTCAAGCTAAGCAAACTCTCCCTTTAACGTCATCCTCATCTCCTAGATAATATTTTGTTGTTGCACTTTTACTTTTACCTTGGCCTGGCCTGGTGTCATACTGTAGAAACAACATTAATTCTGACTAGGTACCTGTCCTGTTCCTGTTTTGTTACACTTAGGGATCTAATATCCTCCGCTTGACTTGTCATGTCAAACACACACATAAATTGACTTCTACACTTTCGTCCCACACTACTTTTAGAGCAAAGCAGGCCTTTCTTAGTGTAGCTAACTGTTTTGTGCATTTAAATTTTATTATTTAATTATCAGTCAAAATTACACACAATAAATCTTTACAATTTACAAAATATATTTAGTTAAATGTTAAAATAGATTTAAGCACGCTCTGACATTCAATATTACTATTAGCTAAATGTCAGAATTAGTAAGGAATAATTTCATACAGTCTACCTATTTACATTTTTGTAATAAAATAATTTTATCAAAATTGTAATATTCTAAAAGTGACATGGAACTCCCGGTGGAAGATTTACATTACATTACATAGCAACACCTCTAAGAATTCCTTTCGAAATAGAAAATTAGAGAATATTCATTCTCTGTACTAGATCCTTGATTAGTTTTCTGTTTGCATTCTTTAAGGATTTGAATTTGGAAGGTAGGGCAAGTTAATGAACTCGATTAAATAAAAATGCAGAGCCTTCACTTGCTTTATATGAGAAAGCCATGCAGGTAATAATGAATGTATGTATGTCTATTGACAGTTCTGTTTCTGTTCTAAGCTGATAGTGATAATGAAACTTCAATACTAGCTAATGCTAATAGACTATTCACATTCATTGTTAGCTGTCTCGTGTACAATGTAATAATAATGGGAGGCCAGACCAGGCCAGGCAAGGCAGAGCTGGCTCTGGTCTGGCATTGGAAGTGCTAGTGCTACTAGATTTAAAGATAGCACATAAATTAAAGTTGAATACCAAATACCATGCCAAAGCAAGGAAGACATATGGAGTTTAATGGAGAATGAAAACGGTGGGAGTGTAGACGGCCGTTGTCAGTTGCTTTGCATTATTATTACGTTTACATATACATACTATAGTTAATAGTGTAGTCAATGAAATAGAGGGGGAGTCCGATAAATGCCCGGTTGAAATGCAATGCATTGTTGTTATGTAGCTAAGCTAGCCATAGTCAAGTCAAGTCAAGTTCTAGTTAATAATAAACTTAAATAAAGAGGAAAGATAGTTTATAGCGAGCGAATTATGTACGAATGCATTAGAAAAGGTCATAGCTTTGTATTTTGTAATGCAGAAGAGTAGTAGAAGGTTGGAGTTGGAGTTGGAGGGCAAGGCAATGTCAAAATTGCATGGCATGTACATAATGCACCTGTCTTGTCTAATATAATGAATACGTAAAGACACACACAGGGACGGAGAATCTATGATGCAGTAGGATGTTTCACTAAACTTGAACTCTACTGTCCTGTTACGTTGTCCATTTACTTTTACTTTTACTTACAGTTTACGAGTTTACCTGTCCTGTCGTGCTTATTGGTAGCTAAGAGCTGTCTATTTTGATGCACTGCGCTTCTGCTCCTTGCTCTTGCCCTCGTATCGATAATGATGATCGCATCACACACATCCCATCACAAGCAAAGGTACAAAAGAATAGTGCTGTCTGTCATGCCATGCCATCCCAGACCAGACCAGGCCACTCAACGAGCTAACTATAGCAAGGCAATCTAAAAATGGGAAAATTCATTCACCCGAAATAAATTGCAGTGAATGAAAAAGCTTAAATGCTACGGAAAGTGTTTTATTGTACACTACTGATACTTATTGTAGCGTAAGGCTTAAGTCCAAGCTAAAGCTTCTGTTTACAATTTACCAAACCAATGCAACTCGTTAGTTAAAGCGTTGTAAGTCTTGTAAGTGATGCTTAGGTACTTAATGCATAAAAGGGATGATGATGATGAGCACTATTGTAATATCGATATTTCTGTATGACTACCACTCAATAAAATGAGAAGTAAAAGCAAAACTCTTTTTGGGATTTCAAATTATAATTTTGTTGTGTGAGTAATAAGAGTGAGTGAGTGAGGATGATGATTCCTTTAATGATAATAATGCCCTGCCTAATCGAAGTGCACTCATAAGTGTGTTATCTGTGTGCTTTGCCCTTCATGAATGCTGTAGAGGATGCAGTTGCACTGTGAAGATTATGATAGGCAGGATAAGGACGGGAGTGAGTAAATAAGTGCATCATACTTACGTAGTTTAGTTAGTTAGTAGTAAGTGTAAGTATCATGACGGGGCATTATCGACTGATTTCATCTGCGTGGAAGAAGGAAATAGTGGGAACATTTATCGGAAATATCTAAGTTTGGTTAGATTGCATTGTATAGAGAGAGGAACTGGTCTGCGTAGTATATTGTTCTATTCGTGTCATTTAATGTACAAGTTGAGTGTATTTATGACTACAATTCACTCACTCAGAATCCTAAGTTGGATAGGTTAGGTTTGGGTTGCGATGAGATAGTTTGATTTGGTTTTGGATTGCCTTGCAACAGAATTCTGGTAGATAGATGAACTTCTCTGGTCTGGCTAACTAAATAAATAGGTATGTGCAACTCAGGGCTCGGATATTCACAACAAATACATGTTTATAAAGAAAAGAATGAATACTCACATAAATGTTTTTTCTTTTTCATCTGTCAGTAATAATTTCAGAAATAATTTTGTCAATTTGCAATATTTCAAAATATCATTCAAATTGTCAATATTTTTGTCTGTATACCTATTTCTGCTGTGTTATTGTGTTATGTATATAAAAAATTGGCAAATTCTTGTGAATTTTGAAGGAATTAATTACAAAGTGTTTCTTTCTTAGAATTTGTTGCAAAAGTGGGATATATTATGTACCTATATTATAGGTATATGTATAGTAAAGAATTTTTGCAATACCAGGATTTTGCCATTTTGTGCTAAATAATTGGATATTTTAGCTTTATGTTTCCATATTGCGGGGATTTTATTGCCATGCATTTCCGATCCATGATAGAGGACATATCTTCCCTGCTGCAAAATGCGGAGAAACCTGCTAACTTATATAATCGTATATGTAATATATAGCTAATAATTGCATTCTATCCAATATACCTTTTACTACATGTATGTGCATCTCTATACTACTTAGGGACATGAGAACTGTAAATATAGGGAAGAAGGGTAAGTCAACAATGGGAAAGAACTAGTGCATTATTATTGGAGTGAATGCTGGCTCGTCTTTTATTTGTACGAAGTCTTGTAAAAGTTGTGTTCTGGAATATCTCCCGCATCCAGGCCAGGCCAAGCCAGAGACTCAGACATAGTCCAGTGGGTTGAGTATTGAAAGGGATGTGACGATCTTTTCCAACACAAATGCCCAATTCCCTTTATAGCCCTACAAATATCCGAATCCCACACCGAAACCGATGACTGGAAAGATATCTCTGTACTCTACATTCTACATTCTACATATATGTACATATACTACATGCACTAGTTAGTTGGATGAATCTTCCTCAAAAATACTTTTCCCGGACTTCTTCCTTTACTTTTACTTGACTTGATTTGATCGTTTGCTTTACATTCAACATTGCATTGGGATGATTCCCCTGCATTGTGTCTTGTCTCTCTGTGTGTACACCCGTCACTCTAACTCTCACTCTCATCCACAATACAATTATGCATTTATGTATTTTTCGGAAATTGTTCTCGCCTTGCATAGGGAGTGTCACAATCCTCTGAATTCTAATATATTTATCTGTATTACGCAAACGTCCGAATTCCTTGTGGATCTCTAAATATTATCATACGTACAATATCACCCTAATTTTACTATATAAGTGGAATGGATTGGCTTTTGGCTAACAAGAACAAGTTAACTTTCCAATTCAGTATAAAAGTAGTATATGAAAGCACAAAAGGACTTCACACTTATTATGAATAAAATAGCAGCATTATCTAGAAAACTGATGTGAGTTTCCTTCTAAGTATTCCACGGAAAAATAGAATAAGTGAATGTCCTTGGTACTTGAGAGAGAACCAAATACAAATAAAAAGAGATTATTTCACTCTTGAGTCATCCTTTGCGTATGTACTTTTGCTTTTGCTTCGCTTGGGTACCTACTGTTTCTAAGTACAACAAGAAATACACAGAACGTCGAGTTTTATAGAGTCTAAGCAAAATGAATGTGTTTTTACTTTCAACGTTTCAACATCCAAGATATAATAATGTCATTGCAAACACAAGCCATCTTTTATTGTAGGTATAGTCTCTGAGCACTTATACAACAAATCTTAGCACAGTACGTACCTACTAGTATTATATAAATTGCATAACACTTGATACCATATAAACAATGAAAGCCTATAGCCATAGCCATCCCACCTACTGATTTAAGCAGAATTGGGTTTTTGCTTACTGTATATGGAGAAGTAATTGTAAATGAGTCATATTTACTTTACTTTCCTTGAACATTCAATTTATGTACGTAGTTACTTCATGTTTGCTAAAAGTTTGTGCAGTGATAAGAAAACTACTATACTAGTTAGTAGATTATAATGCCCTTAGTTCTGTATTTAAGTGAATCAGAACCAGAATAAGCCAAGTCTAAGGAAAGCAAGGCAAAGAGTCTAATAGATAAATATCGCTAATGCTCCCATAAGCAAATAGACATTTGATGTCTCTCAAAACACAACTTGATTTTAATTCTCTTACTTTTCCTCTTCTAAACTAGCTAAAGTACTATTAGGTACCTACTTAGCATTGCTGACTTGACTATATACTATTATATCTGGAAGTATTTATCTTTATGTATTTACTTATATAGGATAATTGGGAAATATATTAAGACTGAAGCTATAAATGTATAATATTGCAATATGTATGTATGTATGTGGAGGAAAGGATGAGTTGAATACATTTATATGTGAAAAGTTCACTTTTCAGAGCAATTCAATTCAATCTGATCCAATTCGGCTTATTCAGATTGTTGGGCAAATAGTCAGTTTGTATGTAGTTAAGTACACAGGAAGAATTGGATGAGACGACAGGACAGAAACCATACGACGACTCAATGGCTTATCTCCACATTTCCAGAATCTCTCTCCCTAGTTCTCTCTTACTGGAATCACAGTCAGAGTCAAGTCAGTCAAGTCAACTCAGTTTCTGGCCTGGACTATTTAGAAGAGTCTCTCTGTCCTGCAAAATGTTTCCCGGAGAAAAGCACGGAGAAAGCATGCACAAAGCTATTTATATGTACATCTGGGCTACAGATACATGGAGAAATGAAATGAGTGTTCATTTCACCAGATATTCAGATTTAGATGCAGAGTACATAGACAATATACATATTACTAACTATGTAAGAACGAAAGGACATTTTATACGTGCATTATTGTGGAATAGAGAATAGAGAGACACTGTGTATAATAGTGCGGTGTGGTGTGTAGTAGTAGAGTCTCCTTGTCTCTCTTGAATTGAAGTATATATTTAGTACAGACCAAACCAGGCCAGGCCAGTAAGTATTGAAGTTAGAGCGTGAACGGCTTAGGAATAAGAAGATGCATAGGAAGATGAGATCCTTCCTTCTCCCTTCAGTTTGCTTGAGTAGAGTATTAAGATGCTATTGCTTTTATGGATTCTCAAAGCAATAGAGCCAAAAAGTTGCATAATTTCTGCGAGGAGTCTGAATAGGTTCCTTCCCGAGTATCCCGAGATGTGCGGTTGACAAAAGTGTTGGTTTTCGAGAACTTGTGGGATCGTAAAATGATGAGAGTCTTCCCATCCCTTTCCCTTGCCGGGGAGAGTTCAGATCCTCAGTCAGTTGAGTGAAGTAAATCGCAAAGGAGAAAAGGAAGCTGCATGATATGATGCCGACTTAGTATACTTACTGTATGGGACTTGCTTACTATAATCTTTCTCTATGTGTATTTAGTAAGATATACTGTAGCAATATTGTGTCATTGTTCAAAAACCACAATCAGGCTACAATCCTTCAATGTTCTGCTAAAATGTTTGTAGTAAAAGCTTATTCACTCTCCAAAATGTGTAAATTTGTATCCTAAATGCAATAGAGAGCGAGCAATATTCAAATTCCTGAGATTGCGAAAGATTTTCATGCATAAATGTTAGCAAAACATTTTTAGACTCAGTCAGAATGTGGTTTTTGGGAGTACTGTGGATAAATGTACATATAAGGCCTAATAGTGATAGTATTTAGGAAAGTACAACAATATATACGCTGTCCATGGACCATGGACCATGTGATGGTCTCTGCTGGAGAATAGTGGAAGGAAGCGCACTCACATCATTACACTACTCGTATAGTAAGATGTGAATTGTGATAGTGGTTGCAAATCTGGAGGATTAGAATATCTCCGGAGCTAACTCAAGTTAAATTCAGATTTCTAGTCTTCTGGTGACTGGGATTGTGAGCATATTAAATATATTAGAATATTAACGTCCCCTTCCCTACTATTAGGAGGTTACGTTGTTATTTAGTAATGCTTACTAAATCTGCGTAGGTACAGAATTTCTGGGTTTGCCTGTAAAATAGTTCTACTTCTATGTACTATTTGAAGCATAGTAATATTTAGTAGAGAGTTGAAGAGATTTTTCGAGGGCTCTTGATACTTCTTGAGATTTTCTGTAGACATACACTACACAGTAGGGCAGAGCAACCAAGTCAAGCCAAATCCAAAGCCAAGCCAAACCAAGCTCAGTCTTTTCTACATATTATAATGTAATATAAACCAGCAGGCTGTCTCTGTCTGCTTTACTGTATTGACTTAACCAGAGCAGAAGATTCTGTCTGTGTACATATATATAGCATAAGAGGCTAGTGGTTTGGTTTGGTTTGGCTTGGTGTGGTTGGTAGGCCAAGATTCGAGATGAATACTGAAGATGAGCCTCTATGATGTAATATGACGTTATGTGACGATGAACTCTCCGCTCTGTTCATGCTCAAGTTGAAGGTGGCTCAACGGGGCTCTAAACTTTAACTATGTTATGGATAACTATTTATATTCTATGGGACACTGCATTGACTTTGACTGTTTTAGCCAAAGCCAAGCCAAGCCACCATATATCTCACACCCATAGGACCATTATACGATTATACCTGACATATATGTTCAGGACAGTAGTTACAGGGTAGCATGAGCTATACTTAGATTCCCTCCTCAATGTATGTATGCATTTCAGAATGTTGTGACTTGGAAAATAAAAATAAATGTCACGTTTCAGAATCTTTGCTCCTTTAGGTACTATCTTTGCACGTAACAAAATTCGCATACTCTATAAGTAGCAAAAGTTTTGAGAATTGTATAAAGTACCTATCAAAAGTATGCCAACTGCTTTCAAACCAATATTTGTAAGTTTAGTATTTATCAAGCACTTGATAATCATAATTATTAAAATAGTTATCAATTATTGGAGGAAGCATAGAGGTTGACAGATTGTCGGTCCACTTTACCGGGATTGTCAATTATAGAACCTACATATTGTCTGTCGGAGAAACAAATATCTCATTAGTATATTTTTAAGGATGTGGAATTTAAGTGTTAATATAAATACATAAGTAAAAGTAGTGTAAATAGTAAGTAGCAGAAATGATCACTTTATGTAGGTTATTATAGACTTTGGCTTTAGTAGGCCATATTTTGTATTTTGATGGAAAAGAGCTTAGGTGAATTTAAATTCTTGTCGAGTAGGTGTTTGAAGTTACGATAAGTATGACGTGATACGACGATACGATACTACTAAATATTACTATTACTCTAATACACACCCATAGAGCATTCTATGAAAACTGACTACACTCAACTCCCAACAGAACATAACCGAAATGATTTCACCTATTTAGTCAAAATCAACATGAAAATGTTAGCTTAACCAACTATTTATACATTCAGATAGACACAGCTAGAGGTGCATGCCCTTATACCTACTACATGTTTTAATATTACTGTGTAAACACTCGTCCATCAGAATCTGCAGCAGTCTTTTAGAATTTAGAATACTTAACGTGTTTCTTCCGTGTAAACTAAATGTATCTCCGTAATTATGAGTATATATGTCGTAGTCAATGTAGAAAATCCCTACTGCCAGGTGTAAGTCATCTTCTTAACATCCAGTTTTGACACTCATTCTGTTTTCACTAAATTAAATCAAGGAAAGGGTTCGGTGAATTAGATTTCTGAAGTATAATGTAAGAATCCCAATTAAAAATGGAAAGAATTACAATGGGAGCACATGTGTATGTCATTTTGCCTATGTGCCCTCCACATACATATATGTATTTGGTGTGTGGCTTACATTTCATAAGTTCAAAACTGAATTTATTTGAGAGGAGTTGGTTAGAGAGACGTGATACCGTGAGACTTAGTAAATATTTCCAGACTTGAGACTTGTTCGTATGCTATAGATACTTTTCATATAGGTGTCTAGATGGATTGACTCTACTTTACTGGAGGGCAGAAGAAGTAAAGCTCTCCTTTATATGTTACCTTCCTTATATATTTACTTTATGTAGTATGTATGTAGTATAAGTATTCAATGTGTAAAGTAAACTTAAAGGAGAGCTTTCTGGAGTCCTAGAGATCGTCAGAGCTGGAGTTCAGTCATTTCCAGTGGAATTGGAGAGTGAAGTGAGATCGACCATTCAGATATGATAATGCAATAAAAGTGAGCACGAGAACATGAAAATGATTAGTCATATATTTTATCATGTCACCCCGCTGGGTGCGAGAAAAAGATTTTACTCACTCACTTTACTTAACATACCATCCCTACTATATTACATCCACTTGACTCTATCTATCCTGGTCTGGAATGGTATGGAGTATGGAGAGCTGGAAAATGCCTCGCTCACTTTAAGTATACTTACTCACATAGAGAAGACGAGAAAGAGGAATAAAAGAATCAAAGTGAGGTGAATTGAAGATTGGACCTTTTATTTTATTTTACTCTTGGCATAGCTTGGCTTGACTTCACTAACACTAACATTGCCTTCCTATTCCATATTCCATCCCACTATGCAAAGTCAAGGAACAAAACATTTTGTGAGACATTACATGGGCATTAGCATACACAAAGTCCACAGGAGAACAACAAATAAATAAATGGTCAAATAAAAAACTCCTTTTCTTAACTATGTGCCTAACTAAGTTAATAACACCTATTTGCATACATATTTACTGAAATGATACCTATACGTTATTATATTATGTGGGCAGGAGTAAAATTTTATATAAAAACATCACAGTTGGAATTAAAATGGAATATAGAACATCATTGTCCATTCATATTTAGTAAGTAAGTAACTAGACTAAAGGCAATGGAATACAATGGAAGGAAAGATACTAAGTAATCTCTTCTTTGTTAACGATCTAAGCTTCAAACCCAATTATACATGAAGAAATGAAGCTTTTCTCACCTTGCTCTATTATTACGGTGCATTATGCATGAATTATGTTATTATCAAGACAGGCAGTGTATGGATATGGACATGGAGTGGTGTGGTGTGGTGTGATGTGCTGTGTGTGTGGACAAACACAAATCTCATTCTATCAGTAAAAAATAAATAAATAAGTAAGCCACAACTGCTCAGTTCAACTTCTAATTCAAACTTGGTTGAAGCTTAAGCTTAAGCAAACGAAGACTTTTGTGTTTCAGAATCTCCCTAGTAGGTTATCGTCTATCGTATTTTATATTTATTGTGTTTGTTATGCTATATAGACAGAACAGCTAAGGTAGGTAACTAAAACTAAACTACCTACATAAATAATGCTAGTAACTATCACGATATAGTTGTAATAACAGCCATATGTTTGAAAAGTAAACCTACAGCGTAATTTAATTTGTCAAAAGAGATTTAGTATAATTGGTTCGTATGATGTAATGGTAGGTGTGAATTCCAAGGTATCAAAGAGTATCAACGCCTTTAATTAATCACCTCGTTGCGTTGCGTTTGCTTTTACAAGAGAAAAGGTTTGTAGTTTGTATTTCTACTTCAATCCACTCTAGTCTAGTGCTAAATTGTATACCTATAAGTATATAATACATATAGGTAGGTGGTTATATGGATATGGAATATTTATCTGGAAATGATAGGCAATAGGGCACACACGGAGAGAAAGAAAATGTGAAAAGTCACCATGATAGTTAGTACACATTACTAGAGTTAGTTTGGTGTGGCTGTTATACTATAGTTATAGTAAACCATAGCATATCATGCCACGTTGTGTTATTTGCTATGCCATTACACGAGATTCGGATGGAAATGACGTTTTAGAGCAAATAGAAGATTATAAATAAAGCATAGCATGATTCAAGTTGACGTTTCGTTAGCATTTACATTTTTGTTTAGTTTGTTCCTTTAGTTCACACACAACAACATAACTTTAATAACGATATCGTCAAAATGAAATACACAAAAGTACACCACCCTTTCTTTCAAGTCCGTAATTTAATGTGATGCAAAAATGATATATGGACTCTCTGGAATATTAAGTTCACTAAAAAACTAAACTCAAATTGAGTTCACATACTATGAACTGTGTGCAACTACAAATGTATTACAATTACAAATACAAAACAACTCTTTCATGTTTGTATGCATGTATGTACCTATATACTACAGATATATGACTGTTATAAAGGTACATAACGCATAAGTACCATTTTTAGTATTACCTAGTTTAAATAACACAGTGAAATACATAAAATGACATTCCCGAATTTGTTTTCCTATATAAAAAGCATGAGTAATGCGATATGTTGTATCGTTTCCTATCTGGGGGATACATTCGTTAGTTATGTTAAGAATTAATGCTATTATTTGACTCACAAATAAATGTTATTTTGTGTTGTTCAAACACGCACTCCTTAACTTACTTATAGACAAACTCATTTATTTCTTTGTACTCGTACTATTGTAATGTAGTGAATAATAATAATAATGTGCCCATTTACCAATAATAGAGTAAAGGCAGACGACCTGTATATCTGTACGTGACTCAGATGTACACAAGTAATAGTAGATAGAAACTATGTACCTACATATTTTATATAAATAGAAATACCTACAGTCTACAGTATTACGAATGGTTTATTTATTATGCTAAGTTAATCCTGAAATCCTTCAGATTAAAAATATTTATTTATTTATCCCCATTCTTCACGAGAAGATGAATAATAGCATTATTATGAGTAAACGGGGATTATGCTCAAAGTTATTCATACAACAATATTGTGTCATGGTATGCTAACAATACCTAAGAGTCTAAGAGTAACATAACACTGGAAGCTGGGAGTTTAGATCGGCTTTTCTTTAGTTTCCTTCCTTGATAAATAGCAGAGCTGACGAGTTGCAAGAGTTTTTGTCTTTTCAAGAGTTTTTTTTCGCCGTGACATGACAGATGAGAAATGAGGGGATTTGCCATGGTGTTGAGTCGGCTAAAGATGAGCAAATTGATAATATCCGGCCGGGTATTTTCTATTCCTTGCTAAATACAAGAGTCTTAAGCTTTTAGCTTCAAGCTCAGCATTTCATTAAATTAAATTGAGCCCACATGTGCGATAATGTTGTGTATCTGCCTGTAATGTAACTCTTCAGTCCAAGCCAAACTTTTACAAGTCTAGTCGGTTAACTTACAAACATGCGATATAAAATATAAAACCATATACTTTATTCATTCTCAGTGTAAACTATATACACTTTGCATGTATAGTACATATACAACTCACGTCATGTTAATCTAATGTGCAACCTGAGCTTTCTTGTCTCATCTTTAGCCTGGAGACTTTTCTTTAGTTTGTTCTGGTTTGCTTAGCTTTGGCTTTGGTTTGACTTGCTGGGTTCACTTAGCGACTTAGAACTTAGAGCTTACATTAGCTCTGCTAATAAGTCTCAGTTGACTCGGTGAACTTAATTTGTGTGATGTGATGTGATGTTACATACTAGACTAGTATAGGTTGAGGATATTATTTAGGAATGTATGTAGTACATATACAATGTAAAGTCCTCCCTATAATATAGCAGACTGCGGATTGGGATTGGATTACAAATTATGGTCTAGTCCTTCCTAAAGTAACAACATAACGTACGAGTTAAGTATATGCTCTGATCTGGTCCTGGTCCTGGTCTGGTCCCACAACGAAAAACAAACCAAGTCCCTGGCTTGTCTTCTCTTAACTCAAGTCAATAGCGGAAAGTTACGAGAGGAGAGTTAGAAAAAGAATGTCATACGCATTTTTCTTCTTGCTTAAAGAAGTTAGTCAAGATCAGTGGACTTGATTCCATTCCAGTACCAGTGGTTGCTTTTGCTTGCGATTTCTAAGTAAGATTCATCCTCAGATAAGAAAACAACTTCGCTTTCTCACTATCTCTACGCTAATTCCCTTAAGCTCCGGATTGAGCATAAGAACACAAAAGAGTTGTAAAATTAAGAAATATTAATTAAAAACCTGTCAAAAGGGTGCAAAGAAAATAAGCAGGTTCCCTCAGCTCTTTTCAAATCCGTTGACATTGATATGAACGAAAGAAAAATTGATCCTTCGGGCACGGACTTCTATGTACATTACATATACAATGTAATGCAAAGTACAACTATATAATAAATTTTCTAATAGATTAAAGGACATAAAGACCAGAAAGACAGGACACCACATACAATGATGGAATACCATACCAGAATCAAACACTTAACAAATAAAATTCATTCAGGCATAGCATAATTATGCTTAATCCTTATAATACCTATATAAGCGTCTATAGTGTAAAGTGTAAGCTTAGAATGCATTTTATTTCATAGGTGGTAGAACATATTGAATATTTATACCATTTATCATCTCCCAAGATTTAAAATAAGGCGGAGCATAGTATGTATGAGTCGTTATTATGTTATCGTACATTAAAATTATTGCTTTTGCCTTATGGCGTGTTAGGCTTATGGTTGCAACACAGTATACCTATTTATTTTATTACCTGTGAACTGCGAGGTAAACGAATCAAATAATATTCAAGAGGGATATGGAATTCTGAAGTTAAATTAAATCCAAACCTAGCCAAGCCAATCCAATCCAGGTAAAAGTTTTCCTAAGGGCAAAGGTTACACATATAGATAAACGCTTAGGTACCTACATGTTTACTAAAGTAACGTAAGTTATTAAAGCAGCTGCCCGATGCTCTTCTCATGTTTACTTACTTTACTTTCAGCTAAATCAATTATCTGTGCCATCAGTCTACGGGAAACATAATTATCCCATTAAATCTCAGGTGCCTTCCATTCCATTCCAGGCTCTTCAACTTCAAATCAACCAAAATCGTGCTCATCCCCTTATGTCAAAATATTTTCCCTAGAAACGGTTACATAATGAAAAATTCAGTACGGTAACCCTCAAATCGTAATTGAGTTTCCGTTTCATTATTGTAATAGGATAGCCAGCTAGCACTTTACACTTACAATTTTTCATTACAAAAACTATCCATTAATTCAAAATGCTGGAAAACATTCTTTTCTTAATCTGGGAAACGAAACGAAACCTTTTCTACCGCAAAAGTATTTTCTGTGTATTTTATGGCAAACAAAACTCTTTCAGTTTATTCGTATTCAATGATTACGAGAAAGATGTATGTGTACTAATCTAATTATACCAGTTTAGACGATCAGATTTTCCAAAGTCTACCTACTATGAGAATGTAGAAATAAGAAATATAATTTAAGGTATATTATATTTTATTCGACTTGAAACTTTCATAATATAAAATAAAGTGTTCGAATTTCACCGACTCACACACACACAAGCTGCACACATGTAATTTGTAAATAGTTGTGTCCTTATAGGGTGGAAAGTATTTGTGTGTCATGTCACCCAATGGTTTACAAGGAGCAGACAGCTATTTTAAAAGAGAGATGTCATTTAAACAATTGCTGGCTGCTCTTTGTCGTTGGCAGGTAAAAAATAACATTGAATTACGTCTTCTCCCTTTACTTTATACATAATGCATTGCATAGTAATTGTAATATCATATCATATCACACCATCATCCGTATATTTACTACCTGAAAGTGAGTATGATCATATTTAGCGTGTCCTTTCCTGTCCTGTCGTTTCATGTATTCGAAAAATATAGCCCTAAGGTGAGCAGTGAGCAGTGCGGTGAATTACTTACAGTGCAAGTATTTAGGTATCAATTCAATTGATGACTCGGTTTTGCGCATAATGGGAGTACTATATGTATAATGTAATGGAAGTCCTACATATTACGTATAAAATATTAGTATGCATTAGAGTGCATATAAATAAGTAGTAGAGTACTGTAGAAAGAGAGACTGTTGAGCTTAGAAGATACGACAACGACAAATCAGGTAAGGATGCAATGCGACAGGAGGGACATCATGACAGATTATATGTAAAAGAATAAAAAGTATATAATAATGCAAAGAAAATGCTAAATGGAGGTTGGATTTCCTTTTTTGTTGGGATAGAAGAGAAGAAACCTAAACTGTGTATTCTCATTCTCATATTTTCTAGCATTTCTTGTCTTGCGTGGAATGAAATGGAACTTTATGGGAAATGTTTACTCTGTACTTTCAACTTTACTCTTTATGCATTTATATTTAAATGCTTGTCGTGGGCAAAAAGTTCCTACTGGCACAAGGAACCCTGTATTTGGGCATAGATACTCTAGCAATTTGCATTTTTGCTTGTAAATTGTAATTAAATGATAATGATAAGAGTGGTATTTAATCCATTATTAGAACAAAACAAATTGTCAGTAAAACATTTTGGCATCTTCAAATGGAAAGTTAGCAAGTTTACAAAAAATGATATCCGAAGAGGTGAATACCCAATCAGCCAGTCTGAGGTTAATACATTTTTTCAAAAAATGTTTAAAACGTTGAAATACAATTACTTCTACAGCAAATAAAGCCAAAAGTAGCAATTAATCCACTATTTCCTTTGACAATTCCTTTTACTGACAAATTCCTTTATTCTACTCATCAATTTAAAATTAAGTCTAATGATACTAATTAATGCTTAGATGGGACTTACCCTTTAGCTAATTTTTGATGGGACTTACAAAATAGGAAAAAGAAAGCCTATTACATACATATGTAATAAAAGTTCTTTATGTAAAACAGAATCCCTTGCAATGCAATTATTACGTTCAAAGTCGTAGTCCCATAATACAATCATATTATAACCCAGTCAGTCAGTCCGCTCTGTTAAAGTGAGTATTTAGTCCTTCTACTCTTTTTCTTTATTCTTTTCCCTTTCTTTCTTAAGGTTTCATTTCTTTTCTTGTCGTATCAACATGAACTATTGCGTTGCATTTCATTGGCTCTGCAGGATGCAATTCAATAGTGAATTACTGAATGCACTTGTGAATGTGAGTGAATCTACAGCACAACAAAAAGATTGGGAACATTTCATGGGACTTACTTGCTAGTTCATTCCCTTGTATGTGTATACGTTAGGTTAGTCCATATTTTATGTTAGGTTAACGTTAACATTAGGACGAACCTTAAAAGTAAGTGAGTAATATCTCTGTCACTGCTCTGCTTATTCCCCGTTTTTTTCTTCTCTTCCACAAACATTCAACATCTCTTTTCCACCTTAAGTGTAGTAAGGTACATATCTAATGTATTCTCTCACATATATTTTATTTCACTAAAGATGTGTCCTTGTCGTTCTGTTGTCGTCTACTGTGTAATAGACGCTTTTAATCTTCACCTCAAGTTAAGCCTTAAGCATTCTCAATTCAATTCAATCCACCATTTCATTCTACCTTTGTATTCCTTAACTGGATTGTCCTATTAGTTTTACTTATGAGCTCCTCGAGTGACATAATACGTGCATATATTGTCCTTAATCATCATTATACTCCTAAATAAATGAATTTGTTGGGAATTGGAGCACAATGACATAAAGGAATACATTTACTTACCATATTACGTAAAGATCTTATTTCTTCATTACTTTAGCATCCTATATAGTTATCCTCCTTTTGGAACTTAATGGGAAGATTATTAATAAATATTAACAAAATGCATGGTAGATACTTTTGATATCTTTACCCTGACAAGATCTGATATTTATATTATATCAGTAGCTCTCTATGACAAATAAATACTATTATCATCTTGCCTGTCTTTTAGTACCTAAACAAAAATATATGCGTGGGACATATTTGGATATTCACTTAAATTGAGAAAATTAAACCCTTACCTAAGGTGGGATTAGCACTATTGTGTATCAAGACATTGATACTAATATTTTCTAGGATACTGTACTGTGTAGATAGTTAAGATAAGTATAATATAGTTAGCTGTATTAGTACAAATGGACTTGTCATAAAGAATAGCCACAGGCTTGACAAAGAAATCTCGTTAGAAATGAATATCCCTGAGCTATATGTAGAAGGAAGCTGACATGAGTTAGTATACACGCTACAAAACAGTCTCCATCTGTTATGTAATGCATTTTGGGCATAGATAAGTAACAAAACGTCTTATTATGGTCTTCTCTTGCATAAGGAGATTTTAGAATAGTTACATAAGTAGGTATATTAGCATTAGTGAGTAGGTTTAGGTATGGTATCTGCCATACTATGAGCATATGAATTTCTGTTGTATGAGCAAGGAAGAAAGAATATTAAGTGCAACAGAGACGAGAGAGAGAATTGAATTTGAACAAGAGAAGAAATAAGATGAAAGAATTGAAGAAGTGCCCTTAAGGGAACTCTATTTTACTCCATCCAGCCGAAGAAGAAAAGCAAAGCAAATAATGTAGGCATTGTTTGTATTTGTATGTGTACCATAGTCAATTCAGCCAGCCCACTGAAAAATCTCTTTATTCTAATCCTCTAAATAACCAAAATAAGTCTTTTATGCCCATTATTCCTCCTTCGATAGCTTTCACGACATTCGAAACTGCTCTCCACTTTATCTGCTTCTGTCTTTGTCCGGGAACTAAATGCCTGCTCAACTACCCTCACATCCTTCCTATTTATACAAGTATACTATATAGTATTAGGCATACACTTTTCATTAGAATTCGGTGTAGTACCTGCTACGATTAACATCATTTTGGCATCTTTGTCCCAGAAGAATTATTTATAATGCATCTTTACACTGCATTCATCTCAATGTGGTTTATGAAAAATCTTATGTATTTTGTACTCTTTAACGTATATGCATATACAGTAAGACATTGCAGCATTTGTTTAGTGCTAAATATTTAATTCTGCTCATTTACTGTCATGCATAATATTACAGGTAGATAATTTAGACATATTTATAACGAACATTGTCAATATATCTAGCGGAAACAGTAGTAATTTTTGATTGTGGATTATTAGTAAATAGAAGGTAATTAATTACTTTTAACTTCTTGCAAAAATAGATCATACAGGATTTTGTACATATAATTATAGCATCTTAAATATATTTTATATTGTTAGAAACTCTTTTAGAAAATTTTGGGCAATTAAAATTATTCATCATATACTAATAATTATACAGATAGAAAGAAATCCTTGCATAGCACATAAATGTATTCTTTGTACATATTTGTACTAATATACGTATGAACTGAAAAAAGCATGATAAACTTAATAATATTTACTAATGAGTTTGGTTAACGTATTTAATTGCGTACATAACATACACTACAACATGATTACAATATTCTGTTAAGAAACTTCTGTAACTATTTGGCTGCCCGTATCATTATTATTTAGGTAGCTAATTGTTCCTAGGATTCTTGTTGTATAAATTAGTGATGATAAGAACCCAATTAGCGCATTTAAAACTGTAACGAGAAACTCTTTAACGAGTAACCCGCAATCGGTATACTAAAAGACAAGAAAAAGGTTCGTTTGTTATACTAAAATATTTATTACACAAAGACCGAATTCTATTAGGAATAATATTACATGAATAAACAGCAATGTTTTATCCCATTTTATGAGAAGTCTGTTTTCTGTCTGTCTGTCTAAGGGTATTTTACTATTTTACAGTAACAGAGATTCTCATCTCACTTGTACTGATATTCAGTGTGTAACTTAACCTGCCATGGGGAAAACTATTTAGTTACAAAGTACAAGTAGCCATAAGTAACATCTGTTTCCATATCCATTTCACATCCATTCTCTGTATCTTATCTTACTTATGTAGCTAAAGAGTGTACAGTAATATAACTAGTAAAAGTAGAGAAATAAGGAAAGGAAGGGAAAAGCAACCCAAACCGCCAATGCATTGTTGAATAAATACCTATAGATTAACTAGATAGGAGAACTCTTGCAATAGTTTAGAATTTCCAGTCTCAGGAATAGTTTTGGAGAGAGAACATCAACAAAGTAGCCAAAACCAAGACAAAACAAGAAAGATTCATTGCATCTTCTGTAGCAGTAGGTATCCTGCTCTGTTTTTTAGTTTAGTTTAGTTGCTCTAGTTTGACATAGCTTACTAATAAGCCCTTGAATGCTCCCAATAAGATTTTCATAACTTTTTCATGCACTATAATCTGTGAGGAGGGAGTTAAGTTGAGTCCCTGTGTCGAAAGTCATCCTGGAATGGTCTGGAGTCTGGATCTGGACTGGTCTGGAATCAGAGAACCTTGTCTTGTCTTCCCTATCCTTTGCTGTGCTCGCTCCGTGAACTTGGCTTCCCTTCCCTTGGCATTAGTTGGATTTAGACTTAAGTCTTTTTACTGGATACTTTCCAAGCTCTTGTATTTTGTATAGTACTACAGTAACGTAGCGTCTGCTCTTCTGTATATGTATGTACTACAACAAGACCACTACCTACTTAATAATGATTAAGTAAAGAACTCTCTGCTCTGGAGTAGAGTTCATGTATTTGGTATGCTCTTTATTAGATAAAGTTGCAACGGGATAGGAATCTGGAGAAAACTAGCCAAAACTATTCATCTCTTGGTTTGGTTAGAAAATAGTTTGTGGAAAGGGGAATACCATAGCTGTGTGTAGTGCACTGGAATTGCTAGGAGAGCTCTTCTTCTTCAGATTACGTTGAAACTTGGGGTACAGATTGACTTATATATAAGACAGAGACTCCTATTATTCATCATTGGTTGGATTCGTACGAAAGTTGATGATTTCATGGTATGGTACTCAGATATTACAGCCCAACGGGAACCGCTGTCAGAAGAATTTGTTTTCACAAGTAGTAATCGTAAAAATTGCAATTAATTAGCTAGTACCCATATAGGTATATTGTAGAGAACGTAGTGTATTGGTATTCGTATATGGGATACATTTGGTGTGTGTAATGGACAGCACAGCGTTTTTAGTAATACATTAACTTTATAAAGGAATGGTCAAGTTCATACCTAAGCATATTATCAGGTTTTTTTTATTTTTCTAAAATAGAAAAATTTAAACCCCGTCGATGTTGCAATTATTAATATGTATTTAAATATCGTATCAAACAGCAAAATGGGTGTAAATAATTTCTTCTAATTATTTAACCATTTTTTCCGTTTAATTGCCACTTACATGATAAAAATGCTTAATTTTCTCTATTTATTTTAGAAACAACCTTTTGGCACTCTACAAATCTAAAACACGCTAACGGTTGGAGAAAAGAAAGTATTTAAAACAATGGGCTTTAAGGATGCGTGTAAATATTCTTGTCTGCCTGTGCTTCCATGTACCCTGATTGTATTGGGTGTAGTGCAAGGCAGATTGAGTGAAGAGGCAGGAGGAGGTAACTGAGATCACTCATCATCTTGTTTTCATACAGGAGCCGCCGCTCTCCTCTCATTTCTTTTCAATTAAGTTAAACCTCCTCTCCTATATCAATGAACTGAACTTACTCTATTATCTGTACTTATATTGAGTTGACTCATCAGTTAGGGTAAGTTGATGTAAACTTCTTTAGCTAAATAGGTAACTTATATGCAGATCCAATTACATCATATTACATTCTTGTAATTTAATAATCCTCTTATTTACTCTGTTGGTTGGTCTGGTCCTGGTTCTGGTCTGGTTTTGGTTCTTACCTACAATATGCTTAGAAGGTATGTCATGACTTGGAGTAGATTGGATTTGATTGGAGTTTGACTCGACTTGACTGTACCATATTAAATGAATCAGCGCACCTTCCTTACTTACTTTTATTCCTCCATTTTTTAGAGAATCAATCAACTGAACGAGATATTGATTTGAAAGGGATCGACATGCCAGAGAGCATTATGCATTATACTATTCAATTTTAAACTCCGCGTGGTGCTTGTTTCATTTCGCTTTTTTCATCATCTTACGTAAAACAATAACGAAACTAAAGGATCCATGGAGGTAGGTATTGTTCAATATTTATATTACATACCTACTAACCTTGTTTACATTTATTACCTTTTCAGGAACGATATGATACACGAGGAAACTTAATAATATTATGTCTACAATCAAATTCTGAAACAAAATACAACATAAATAGTTTTTAACGGTATATTCAGGTACATACTACCTAATATGAAAAGAAAACTACCTTCCATGCTTTATATTTTCATTCTAATACTAAAACTCATCATAAAATATGAAACAAAAATCCTAATTTATTTGCAATATTGTATTGCTATCATTGTATAAGCATGAAACCAAACAAAATGGGCATATCTTATATTGAGCATACATTTTGTTGGTAAGTTCAGATAAATAGTATAGCAACTTCAATACTAAATATAAAGGTTTTTTGCTGCTAATGTTATAGGCTAGTTAACGAACCGAGACCCACATGAATTCTTTATTAGCATACCAATAAATATTGGTTAACATAGATTACATAGATTGATACCCTTTCTTTTATTGATTTATTTATGAATTTACATGATTAATATAATTAGATTAGGAAAACAAGATTAATTAATTTTAATTGCTTACATGGATGTTGCATGTATGTAAAATGTAGGCTAAAATTTACATTAGTCAAAGACGTTGCTTGGTCTTGCATTGAAATTAATATGTGGAAGGGAGGGATTTATAGTTAATTAAAATCATTTAGCAAGAGCTTAATTTAAATTCTCTGTTGATTAGACTATGTGGTTTAGTTTGGTTACATAACATAGGTAGTTATTAGCTCCAATTACATTCTTAAGCAAACAATCCAAATCTATCGGATGTGTTCTGTTGGAAGTTGGAGTGAAGGTATGAATGTGAAACGAGCAATTTTTTGCGTGGATTGAAATGAAGATCAAAGTAAAGGTAATAAGACTGCGGACAATGTAATAGGTAGATTAGATAGGTAGACAAGGGAAGGAGGGAGCAAGCAAATAGGAAGTTACGCATAATTAGTTGAGTTTTTGTATGGAGAATAGCATGGCATGGCATGTGTACATTTCTAAGCTGTCTTTAGGAACATTACATTACACTATCAGTTACAAGATCAATCACTAACCGGTTGTAGTACACATTACACATAATATACCTACGTACATTACATAGCTAGTTAAGTAAATGGGCATTATTGATATCTAGATAATATTCTAGCTAATCGCAGGGCATGCAGGCAGGTAACTCAAGTATCTGTACGTATTTAAGTAAAGCGAGCTAACGAGCGATCAGCGTCTGTCTATCTGGAGATGAGTACTTATCTCTATGTACGTAAGTACTTATAAACTTACATGAACTAAATCCTCAATCGTATGTGTTACATATAAAAACATAACTAGGCAGGTCCAGGTAAGAAGAAAATTTATTAGTACTTCTACCTAAGTATCAGTCAGTATGCTCTAGTTAAACAGATATATAGTAGGTATGTGATATAAGTAAACGAGAGCAGTTGAAGTTCAGTTCAGTCCAGATAATTTCACTGTTGAGTATTAATGGTGAGGATGGGATCCCGTGATTGAAAGAGTAACGAAAGAAAGAGAAGAAAAGGGACCACTTGTTCTATCAACATAAATGAGCTAGTAAAAATCCGTGGCCAATTTGTTCTCGCTCTATTACAATCCTATCGTCAGTAAAATCTCTCCTTAGCTACATACATAAAAGTCTCCTGTCTGTGATAAATAGTAGTGAGTGGTAAAAAGATCTGATCGTGGTTTGGTTTGGCTTTGACTTGGCCTGGCTTCTCCAGCCTTCTTCCCTTCACTCACTCTTCCTCTGATTCCAGTTTGTCCGACTAAATCCTACAAAGTCAACTCTACTCAACCACATACATATATATATATGTACTTATATAGATAGTCAGTTAGATTCAAAGTCACTAACGTTACGTAACGTAAGTCTTAGACTTTTCGAGTCCACCAAACCAAAGCAAAGTACACTTCAACTCAACTTCAAACGGAAGGGATAAGAAACTTACTTTGCCTCCCTGCATGACTTAACTCTGAGTAAGAACAGATATATTAGGTACAATTCCCTTAAAATATTAGTATACTATACACCTGATATATGTACCATAATACATACTATACTACATAGCTATGTCCACAAACAGAATATGCAGTGCATTGTGCAACATTTAAGTAGTTCATATACCTATACACTATAAATAGTCGTAAATACCTAGATCAAAGAAATAATGCAGCTCTATTTATAAAAAATCTATTACTTACTAATGTAACTTATGTACGGAAAGTATAGTGTTCGTCATACAAAGATTTTCCCTCTACGCGTACCAAGTAAAAGTAAGCATAAACTCGAATGAATGTGTATTCGGTATAATATAAAGTGTACAATAGCTAAATAGTATTACTGTTTATAGAGACTGTAAAGTGATAATTGTAAAAAATACACTCAGATTCCTATAGAGATTCCTACTAAATGGGGGTACTTAAAACATATGTTGTACAAAACATAGAGATGTTTAGTACTGAATTGAAGTACTTTATATAATGTATGTATGTAAGTGTGTATAAAAGAATGCATAATGTCAAAGATTAGCCCGAATTGAATTTCCGTTCCTTTTGCCTTTTGAACTGAATGGAAAGGGAATCCGAACCGGTCTCAGGCAGTTTTTTAATACATCAGTACACCAGTATGTACTGGTGTACTTGTACTGCAATGCTTATACTTATATCAAAATGCTACATATAGGATTATTACCCACTTGTAAAAAAATAACGTGCATGTTATGGTAGAGTAGCTGGATTTATATATAACATATAACTCTCTGATGAAAGTTAAGGTAGGTTAAGAGTTAATAGAGACTGCAGAACTATAGAACTTAGGAAATCATTGATCTAGAAATGTGAGAGTGAAATAGAAATAGAATCAACGTCAAATTGAATAGAACGGAGGGATTAAGGAACTTAAAAGTTGAAATGAAATTGTATGAAATGCTAAGCTTAACTTTATGTAGGGATAGGGAAGCCAAGCCAGCAAGTTATTTCACTCACAATCATTAAACTCACTCACGTCAGATTTTTATTTTTGTATTTTACCTACTTACTTACTTACTTAGCAATCCTTTGTGTAATAACATGACACAGTGTGCATAGTAAGTTGTTTCGAGAATAAAAAGTAGAGTACAAATACTTTAGTAACCTGGCCTAGTGAAGTGGAGTGAACTGAAATAAATTGATAATCCTTAATAAGTATACAACACGTTCTAATAAAAAATCCCGGTTGCCACTATACAATATACTTATGTATTCCAATCCAATTCAATCCAGTTGAGAGAGATTGTGTTTTGTTGCTTCTGTTTATTTCCTTTGTGCATCTAGTACTTTTCCCCGTGTCATGTCACTACCTATTTATGTGATTGTGATATAAAAATAAGAATAAGTATGAAATCTCTATACCTATATGATACAGCTAGTTGTAAAAAAGAGGATTGAGTACAGTACACTATAGTGCACACTCACGCAAAGTACGACTATGTGTGTACAAAGTTTACTTGAGATTTAAAAAAATAATAAATCTCTTCTCTGTGCTTTTGTTGAATTGCTGTATCTGTAAAGTTAAGTTCACTCGCTTTGCTGTACTTGCTGGTAAGGATACAGAAGTCAAACCATTCAGATTTCAAAGCTCCTAACTTCCCTCACAATAATTTAGCTCTGACAAAAGTTGGATTATATTTCGAGAGTGAGAGAGTGATACATAACACAGAGATAAATATAAATAAGTAGATATTCCATAGTGGTAGGAATTTTAGAATTCAATAGGCAGAAGGTCGACTTGACACGACAGACGCCTGACGTTCGTCACGTCTGTATCTTTTCCACACAGTGACATTTTTAACACTAAATAAAGATAAGTATCTCAAACCTAAAAACAAACAAAAACTAAACAGGACATATAAAATAGGTATATATATAGTATTCACAATATTTTTTGTCGTGGGTATTTTCGTTCAATCAGTTCCATAGACTGAATAAAAAAATCTCAATTTCCAAAGTCTAAACCCTTTATTTATTTCATTACTAACTAATTATTTTAGTAACCACAAGTTATCTACAGATAAGTTTTCTGTCATCTTAAAAACTTAAGAAGCTTTTGTTTTTATAGGAATTATTAGTGAAAATATCAACAAATGAATTTTGTTTACTGGAAATATCATGAGATCTATATGTAGTGTGCAAACACGTTTATGTGCTACCCTGTATATCTATTGTATCTAAATCATCTACTTACATACATAAAAAGTGTATTGAATTGTAAATATTTATAGCACAATCAGTTGATTGTCTCAGTTTTAAACTTGAGAATAGTGTTTGACTCCTTTCTTCTGGGATTAAATCATAACCATGTTAAAATTTAATCTTCCATAGCACAGTAGTAAAGTAGTAAATTGATCAGATCCTTATGAAATATTAAATTGAATTGGATTTGCCTATTTAAGTGAACCGCACCCTTAGTCCCATTATTTACATTGAACTAATAAGTAATAAGTAATGAGAATGCAAACAGTTCAGTATCCAGGCCAGTTGACAGTAAATCAGACTCACCTTTCAGTTTCAGTCCATTGACATCGCCTTCCTATAGACAACACAAATAAACGGTATAGCTTATTAGCAATTAAAATGATATGGGTAGAGCAATCACATTACATTCCTCTGCATACAACGTAAAACATGTATAGACACTCATTAAGTACCCCATACCATTTCTTACAAGCTAATAAAGCTCTGTCATAATCACAATGTATACGTAAGTACAAAATACACCTAATAAATAGTTAAAGTAACATTGATGGATATTTCTGTTAGTAATTCTGTCCTTGCCTTGCCCCAACAACAAATCCAACCCAACTGTCTCTTAACTGTGAAGTGAAAGAAGGGAAGAAAAGAAGTTAACGTTAACTTATGTAGCTAAACACAGTAGCATAATAAACTATCAAGCTATCTCTGCATTCTTATGGTTAGTTACATTTTGTATGCATACATGATACCTATTATGCTATGTAACTATATAGCGGCACATTGAACTACAGATACACTATGTAATATGTAATGCAAGCTTTGCTTTGACTCCGACGCGGTTCAGCTACATTATAGAATATTAGATTCTCTACATTACTGGCTCTTAAAGTCAAAAGTCAAAGCTTTCGGCCCATCACTCATCCAATTCAATCTACTTCTACTTACGTACACATTTTCCTTCCTGTAGCCCATATTTACACACACATATCATTATATTTTATACATTTCCCTACCTATCCTTTCCTTTCTATGTATAAGATTGCCGAATATTTTATTACTGTCTGTAAGCAATGTAAAAAGAAAGCAAATAGATCCCATTCCAGAGTTCTAAAGCCTCTACATACTATTTCCTATCAGTATTAGACCAGACCATTCACTTTTCCATTTTCTATTGACTTCTTTACCCTATAGAATAGAATTCCTAGCGTTAAAACACATTTAAGACAGGAGTAAGAATAGGAATACGATATGACGGCTACAGTATCTAGACAAAGTCTGTAAGTTGTAAGTAAAAAGTAAAGGCAACTTCTAAAACCTACCTTAACACTATGTAACACCTTGACTTGACTTTAGTTACATTACGGTTACAGTTACATCAAAGTTTGTGGATGAAATTCTCCCACAGACATTTCTCAAGCGACTTTACCTACATAATATCTTACTTGCTATTAGCCTAGGTAAATATGTGCCTCGTGTTTTTCTTATTCTTTGAGTAGGTACAAATACATTACTAACTTATGTATTTTGCTGTTTATAAGTTGTGGGCTGATGTAAAGTAGTGTGGGTGTCTGTCTTCTTCGTATTTAACTTGCTTGCAAGCATCACTCATTCTTGAAGTTTCGTCTTTTAATAATTCAGTGCACAGGACAGGACAGAATGACTGTATTTAGTTTAGATTTTTACGTGTTTTCTCTTTTTGTGCTTATATACATTTCAAGTGGGTTTATTTCTTCCTTTGCTTAGCCTTAGCCTGGCTTGGCCTGATTTTTACGCGAGATAATACATAATATCTGTATCGCTAAAAACTTTATGGTTTCCCAAGGTTTTATGCTGCAAATAGTAAATAGTACTAAAAGTACTTAAAAGCGAGCACTCAAAAAGAGAAACGTGCCAAACTTATTTAACTACCTACCTGTACTTTTATAAATGCTATGGATCTGCCACAGCATGGCAATTGACAGATCCTTAGTTTATAACATAGTAAAATAATGGCAGATTAGAATAGGTAGTAACAGTAACAGCATAAGCATAGCAAGTCGAATCAGGATCCGATCTGCTCTACTTTAGTTACATTAGCTTATGTGTGTTATGTAACATTGACTTTAGGTTCTAACTTCTAACTTCTAACATAACGCCCGCTCTCACTCTTACTCTCACTCTCGTTTTTGCTTTTATACCCTAAACCCAAATTGCCTAAATGATCTGTATACTTACATAGTAACAGTAAGTAAGTGTGTTATGTAATAGTGTAGTACCACAAGTGTAAGTATTGTAGAGAAAACAGGTAATGTAAACAGTATTGGATTGAATTGGCTCTCAGGTCTGGGCAGTTAAGAGTCAAACCTGTTTTGTATGTATCAGCGTGTAGCACTTGGTTCTTGGTTGGCATGAAATGGAAATGAATTTCCATACACAATGCCAAACCCACATTACATAGCCCTTATGTACATACATATATGAATAACTATTTATTTATAGGTATGCTACGAGAACGAGCTGATCATATCCAATGTTACACTTACACTATGTTGCTATTCATCTATTAGAATACATAAAGGGAAAAGGACCGAAATATCCAAAGCAAGGCAAGGCAAACGCAGAACTTGCTACTTACAATGTTACAATACAAAATACATTCAACATCACATCAGAGAAAACAGAATGGAATATAATGGAGTAATGTTTGAATTGACTTGAGTCTATTGGGAAAAGTGTATCAATTTATGATTGCTTAGCTATTGCCAAGGCGGAGGCTTCTGTTCTCTTCTATTCACAGAAAACCTGGACTGAGCTGAACTGAATATGTCCGTAATGTTTAATGCAAAGCTTACTGCTATCGTTATATCACCAATAGTTATTTATGTTCCTACCCTTATACATACAATACACAGATATATCTCTACTTTACACATAACAAACAGACAGGGCATAATTTTCAAGTTAATGCACTTTTATACGTTTGGGTAAGCCAATTTATAAAATATAGAGCAGATACCCAGCTTAACTACAGATACAGTACACACTTTTACATTTATATATAGATAGCCATTTATTCTGGCCTGGCCTGGCTTAGCTTCTACTGTTAATATGTACATATTTAGATAGATGTATTTTTAGAACGATTAAATTTATCCTAACATAACATACATACAGATAGTACAACAGACAACATTACGCAAAAAGGGCGAATTATACAGAGCACTACCTAAAATGGTACGTAATTTCTAATTTCGACTACCTATACCTAATATACTGTATTATATTACTGTAGTTACTTATATGCACATGTACTATACAAGATGAGATCAAATCCATTTTAGTAAACCGTCAGGGGAATTTCTTTTACACGGGTTCAACTACTATTCACGAGAGAATAGGTTTTATGCCAGCCCAACGGAACGGAACAATAATATTGTACTATTCCACTGTAGGGATGTAAATGTAATGTAATGTAATGTAAGTAACAAGGGCAGTCACTAATAATGAGAGTAGAGTGAGTCAATGAAATTATGTCACTAACTTGACTTTCATCTCTCGCCTGGGCTCCTCTGGCTTGGCTAATAAAGAATTTTATTGTATTGTACTTACACATATTACGTTATGAATTTTTATTCAACTAGTTGTTCTATATACTTATTTTACGTTTACAAAGGTATTGTATTACAATATGCATTTTAATATGCACAGAGACCTTTATAAACAAAAATTTTAGCATTTAAAATCTCCAGTAACTGTGATCTGGGAACCTAACCTGAGGAAAGCCCGAAAAGTGCAAAAGGGTGTGGTATGATAGTAGAACCCTGATAGAAAAAAGTACCACAAAATAAATGCATACGCATACGTATGGATATATGCAGATAAGGCATTGCAATGGCGAACGATGGATTGTATTCTTATGCAACAATAATAGAAATATGATAACCAACAGATAGTATTATATAATAGTAAGTTAGATATCTATGTATCTGTATCAACAGTGTGATTGTGATACTAGTTTTATTTTATTTTGTCTCCCGGTTTTGTGAATACAAAAGGTACATACATTATATTATTATTGCCTTGCCCTCCCTTATTGTCTCATGTCTCACCCCTTCGTTATATTGTAATATACCACTTTTCATCCAACGCAACGTACGTAACAAACACTTAAAGTACACTACTGTGTATTGTTACATTATTATCTGTTGTGTTCACACAGTAGTCACTTCTTTTGTAATAATAACTAACCCACTCACTACCAAAACCAACCAAACCAACAGAAATATATTATAGTGTAAGGACAATTCAAAACATACGAATTTGGCTGAAGAAGAATAAGTAAGTAAGGTTATTGTGAATGAGAACTGAAACTGAACTCGTTTTGGTTACAGTAAGAGACTTAGTTTCCTATTCGCATTCACAAACTAACCTATTAAAGGTAGTAACTATATGTACCTATATACTTAACTTACTTTGGTTAGAATACTAAACTACGCAGCATGAATGTACCCTTTTAGTAATATGCACATCCCATTATTCTTTAGAGAAAACCAATTTCATTTTGAGTATTCTCTCTCCTTTTATGTCTGTCTCATCATATTATTTTCAAGTTGGATTCAATGGATTTATTTCCTTTCAAAACATATACCTAGATACATACTACAGATACATAGCATGTACCAGTACCTACTACCTACATAATTTTGATCCACTGCACTGCACTATTCCACATTTTACCATTTACATGAATATACATAAGATGATACACTTTCCCTCTCTCTTTCTCCTGCCTTCCTTCTATTGCTGATCTGGCTTCTATTTTCACATTATGCATTGCATTGTTGTATTATTCGGTTAAGTCTCTTCTCTCTCTGTCTCTCGTCTTGCCCCTTTATTCTTTGGTAGGTATATTGTACTAATATAATAAATATATCATATAACAAAGTTCCTTCATATTTTCAGTTAGATTTCCCACTTGTTCTAGAAAACATTAAATGAGATAGAGAACGGAGGCTGGTTTGGCTGTTGGCTTGCCTGGCGTAGCATGACAAATAAGTATTCTGAATATTTCTCCCCCTTTGGCGTTCGCCGTTCGTTTCTCTTCCTTATGCTTCCACAATCTGTTTTCTCCTTGGGTTTCCTTATTATTACTTTACCTACAGATACAATATATTGTACAGTTCTTTCTTTCTACTTCCTACCTCATGTTATGATATGTTAACAATATGATTAGCATAGAGTCCCATCTGTCTTAGGTATCTTTCTACTGTTTTACACATCAGTTTTAACAATTATAATGATATCAAACCACGCAAAGCTATGTAACATTTTATTAGTGAAGTGAGTCCGTTAAATATTTATCAAAATACTAAATCCTAACGGTTGTCTCTCATTTTTACCTAATTTACCTAAGGTAAGCGTAACTGTAACTCCTATTTAAAATAATCATAATACATTTAGCCAAACAATAAACAGATAAATGCATCTGAAACTTCAATTCATAAGTAAATATAACTTTATGTCCGAAAATAAATAACAAGTGCTGAGATATATGTAATTTAAAACATACTAAGTATATCTAATTTTATTGTAAAAATTGTGTCGACTACTGTTCAATCTAACTAAAGAATTGAGGGTTTAGACAAAGTGGTGGGAAAAAAACACAGACTCGCCAACTGCAAGTGAATGATTTGGAATTGGAATGAATTAAATTGACTTCGTTGTACAAACATTCAAACAAAACATACACATGATGATGATGACTATCGATTAATGCGTATCGCATCAGTTTAAATGGACTTGGCTGAACTATAAAATAGGTTTACTTATACTACTTATACCTATAGGTGCATGCCTACCCTATCTTTGTATAAAACTACCTTGAATAATGCAATTCTAATGTACCTTCGCCTATTCGAGGACAGGACAAGATAACACTGAAACTTTGCGTTATGTCAAAGGATAGAGAATTTTGAAGTTCAATATCGTCTGACTAACAGCTAACCCCAGACTTGTTTTGTCTCATGCGATGTGCTATAAATATAACAAAGCTTCTAAAGGAACAACCCAAACCAATCCAATCCACCCACAAAATATACACAAACTTGGTCGTATTACAGTTACAGCCCATATGTTAGAATATATTATACATAACGTAGTATTGCAAGGGAAGTATATCTGTATAGTAAAATATACCTGTAGTATCGTATTTTTTGTATTGATCTAGCTGCACATAACATACTATACAAGAATTGACATATCCCATCACATCATACACGCATGCAGTAACCAATATAAACTTTCCTTAACCTTTACATTGAAAACTCAAGTGGAGAGGAGGGTTGTTGCAAAAGCAATTCTCCCTGCTTCAATTCTCTGTTTTATTTTTATTTCGTCTAAAAGTCTACGTCTACAAGCAGCAAATGTGTGCATTACGCTACACACTCTCGTTAGGTATATTTATATATAGGTAGTTGAATTACACACTGTACCATATATAGTTACACACATACTAGTAAAGTAGCACTTAGGTAGGCTTTGTTATTTTATTAGACGCAGTACAGTGTTAGTAAAGGTTGTATCTACAATCTATGCACATAGTAAGGGACCAGAATGTGTACAATATACAGTAAAAGTCATATCTGCCACTGTTTCTGGTCATAATGTCTATTGATTGTCCTGTCCTAACGATTGGATTGCATTTGATTTGAGGAAAGCGGATATGTATATAAGCAATATAAAATACTTATATAAGGTGTGTCTGTGCGTACTTATATAGTTAATACATATATGACAATATGACTAAATAGCTACGTGTGTTCCTCCACATCACATCACATCGGAATAGGACAAGATAATAATAAGTTTGTGTAGATTGCAGATAGACTTTATTCCGTCCAACCCTTATATTAGAGTGGGAGAGAGATGGGAAATGTTTTGGCGTAGTGTGGTGTGGGAGAGTGAAAGGGGGAGCATAGAAATGAAAACAAGAGTTAGAACAAAATGCAATATCGGATATAAAAGTACAGCACTCACGTACATACAAATAAGTAGAGAAACACAGTACAGTACAGTAATAGAGGAACTAGACAAAAAGAGACTGCAGCTAATATATTTAAGCAGATATTGTACATAGAAATAGAGAGACAGAATTGGAGTATAGAATTCTAGCGAAATGTAATGTAAAGGACACGAAAAGAAAAACAAAACAGACAGACAGGTGCTCCGCTCCAGTAGTTACTTTAGTTTAGTCCAGGCCAGTCCTCTTTTGCAGTGAACCGGCTGATACCCTATAGCAAAGGTACTTATAGCTACTATTATGTTATTATTACACACAAGATACCTCTATATAGGTGCATTACCGAGTTTCAACAGATAATCAAGGCAGGAGAGCCTCACTCACTACATTAGCGACTCTTTTCTATTACCTTTATAATGCACTCGTCTATTATGTCTGGAATAGAAAGTTAGAAGTAGCTACAGGACAATGTAGCGTGTATCATTGTAGTGCACTGTACTCGTGTACTGTACTAACAGTTAAATCGAGTTGACTACACATATGGTCACTAATAATATCCTCCGGACTGTCTGGAGTTCTCTAGGTGATCACATTTTATTATAATACTCTATATTCCTTGAAAGGGTAATATTATACATGTCATAGACATACAGGTCCATTTGGAACAATTATCTCTAGTTTTCATCTTTTTAGAAATTCAAAGAAAATTGTTAAAATAGGAGATTTACACTATGGCACAAGGCGATTTTGATGTCCCCTTTGATCTTAAAGCGCCCAATACTGTTACAATTTCATAAAACTGCGTTTCCCAATGTCGATTTTTTAAGATAATCGAATTATTACTTAAAAGTCAAAAGGAAATTTTAGATCGGTTAAAAATAATTCACTACAGAGATAAATAGATCAGTTATTGTTGGAATTAGTGTTGTATTAAACGTACTTATTTAGCTAAACTGTAATGGGCTTTGTTCAGAAGGAAAAAATGGCAAAAGCAAGAATTCTGGTTTTGTGCAAGTAATATCAAGGAATATGGGCCCGTGTATATTTTGGGTATTGTATTCCAATGACATATATATATACATACAATGTCCTGTTCTACACAAAGGAAAACATGGAACTTTCTTTTGGTCTGGTCATGTCGACTTAATGTTTCGCAAGGACAAGATGTCCAGCTGCTATTCAGTTGAAATAGAACTAGCCATAGCAAACCAACAACGCCAACGGTTCATGAACCTTTTCAATTCTACTTATTGTCACCGAATTACATACACGCAAGAAAATGGGGCTTTTGCTAAACTATACTAAACTGTAACGTAATATTACTATTATCTCTAGAAACCATGCAGAGGAAACAAAGGCACCTTGTACATACTACATACCCAACTCTACTTATATTACCTATGTATATTAGTACTATATGCATATTTGTGAGCATAAGGTACAGTAATATCAAAGTATAAGTTTATGTACTGTAAGAAACAATAAAACCCCTCTTTCGGAAACAAATGAACACTTCTGTTCACTTGACTACTTCCTGATGATGATGGGAATGGCATGTGTGTAATGTATAGTGTGGCAAATTAATAGCGACTACTGGAACTTGAAGATCGCTAAATTGCAATGACTAAATAACAATAGCTAAGGATAATTGGACCGCGACAGTCAACCCCAAAGCTACACATTCAAAATGCATAGTCATATGAAGTTACAAGGAAAAGTTTCAATTTTCTTCGTTAATATTTATATCTATGTGCTCAATGTTCACATAAACTATGCATATACTATACTCCATATTACGCACTACAACACTATCATCAATTATCTACCCGAATTATTACTTTCTCTTGCAAACCAAAGCCAAAGTTAACTTACAAACTTGCTGTAAGTTAGTTTCAAGAAGTTACTGAGGTTTAAGGTACTATTTAAGTATAAAATATTCCAATTCAGACATTCAGACCTATATATTGTATTGTGGTACTTATAGAATAAGAAATTATTAAATTTAATTGCTTTCTGAGACATATAAATACATTATATATTCAGAGTGTATACTATAGGTACCTAGTAATACTTATTGGAGCATACATTCCCTTAGACAAGACGCAATATTGTATGACATGTTTATTAGTTTTGGATAATTTTGCTTTTGTTTTGACTTGATTTGGGTTTGGCCAGTTTTATTGCCCAACGTCCTATACTCGGAATGCAACGCAATGTTTGTGTGTACTACTAAAGATAGGCATGTCTGGCTTCGGGAATAAGTAAGACATCAATGTGGCGACAGGTCGCAACTTAATTATGTAAATCAGAAAACCGCTGTTTAATTAACGATACCTAAACGGAGAAACGAAGCATGCTATTAAATTTCTTACGTTGTGTTGCTTTACTACGTACGTTAGGCTGTGTTTAAGCTGTAGCAATATGTAACGATTGCGCCACATTATGAAGAACGTAGTTTCCAATATACTAATACTAATAAACTCTAATGGGAAGCTTGATGTTCATTTTGTTTAAGTAAATGTTGATGATCAACATAATAGTGTCTTTTTCAAATATGTAGTAGAGTCAATATCCTTATTATCTCTATATTGCTCTAGCCCTTTCCTATATTACTGTCTGTACTTACAAAGCAGCTTACATTTACAATAGGATATCTGTATTATGTACCCAGTGTGCCTATATTTGTCAAATGAAGTTAAAGAGAAAAAGTATAATCAAAGCGATGCGATCCAATGGGCAATAGAATTTTAGGAAAGCCAACTGAATTCCGCTCTGCTCAACTTAAGTGTAACGAAAGGATACGTAAACTAAAGCAAACCACAAAACTATCCAAGCAAAAGGCTACCAAACTCTACTACTACACTACAGAAATGGGAATATCTGTCTGTTTTGGTCTTCTACATAGTGCAGAATGTTACCTTGCAGTTTCTATGTATGTCTACTATAAGTCGTAGGCACACGAAACCATATCCTTAAAGAATCGCTGCTAATTTCTAACAATTTTTTCACATTTTAACTTTCAGTATAGATGCATTTCTTTGTAAATTAAAATACCTGCAATTTTCCTATGTTCTTTATGTAGGTTATGTTAAAAACCAGGCAAGGGTGTCAGAAATGAAATGGAAATACTATGTATGTTTGTGCCTTTCACATATATTTTTGTACCTATTGCATTTCTCACCGAATAAAACACAACAACGCACATGTACATTTATTGCCTGTACAGTGTAGTATGTACTACTGTTCTCTACACGCTTGACCGTATTTGCTATAGTTTCAGCCAGTCACTAAAAAAATATTGATCCGATTCACTTCCTCTATTACCTTTCCTATACATTCACAGTAGACGAGTCGTAATTCCTAATACCAATAATGTTGCTACTTCTCCTGGATATTTTCCACGAGCTTAGCTAGTACATGCTATATGCAATACACATTCAGTTCAACGTTAGCCCAACCAAATCCAAATATATAGAGACTACATAGGCAATTCTAAGCACCCATGTTTATATTAAATGTATTTAGGCACTAAATCCATGTTAGTCCTAAAGTGCCATTTCTGGAAACATAGAAATCCATATCTAGAAATCAAACTCCAATAGAATTCAATAGCAAACATAGTTTTCCTTTAAGCTATAAGCATTACAACCGTAATATTCCGCCTCTTCTTAACGGAGCCCCAAATCTTTTCTTCTCACGACTATTTTAAGAAGCCTAATGTGTACATATATGTACCTTTGTATTATGTAACACACAATTTTGGAAGTTAAACTTATATTTCGGTACCTAAGCCTATTCTGATATGAATGTACTCGTAGATACATAAAAACACGGAATATATCAATTGATTTTAGTTGGCATTGGCAGAAAGATGGGATGTGATCTGATGTGATTGTGATCGTGATGGTGATCACTAGAATTTAGTGGGGCATTTCAGTACTTGTGCTATCTTAACAGGATCTGTAGGTCGAATGAATTCTCAATGGCTGTTTAATACATACAAGCATTCACTTATAACCGAAATCCGAAATAAAGCCTTCTCGGGCTTAGCTTTATGTATTTTTTTTTCCCTTGTCTCTCTTACTCAGCTCTGGCCAAAACCTTGTATGTACGTGAATGTACTTACATAACATACATACGTACTTACATGAACCTATGTAACTATTGAGATTCAAGAGGACTATACATCATTCTTTCCAAGCAATTGCCTTTCCACGTTAGCATCGTCACCTTTGGCTGGGCTCAGCAAAAAAGCATCTATCTATCTTTCCGTCCTGTCCTATGTCTTTCCTATAGACTTTTATTTATATTTTTTCTTATAAATACATACTAGTGTCCGTGTATGTATATGTGTGTATGTATTATGTTTGGATCGTGAGTGTATTTGTTTATAAGGGTGGATTGTATTGTGATGTGTTGTGCCTTTTGTATATGTGTGTGCTTCTACTACTTATGTATGTCCTAGTAGACAGGGTGTGATGGATAGAATAATAAGACAGAGACATAAAGCACGAGTCAGCTTAAATGTAGTTTAACTTACTCATGTTTTAGTTCCTTTGAGTGATATCCCATTATTTATATTATGTAGGTACTTACAATACAAACCTATACATTGTATATACTTTCTAATACTTATAAGTAGTATAAGTACATAGAGCATTAATTTTGTATTGTGTAGGATTGTATGCAGAGAGGTGACGTGAAGTGATGTGAGTGAATGAAGTAGGTCCTCTTCCTCTCTCAATTTATTGTTGCTGAAACGGAACATGAAATGATGTTTTATTCTTACGTTGCTTTTTTACTCAGTATTATTATTGCTATTTACTCCTACTTCCATTCTAGTGCCCTATATATTTATTTATAACATCACATCACATCAGCAGCGTGTCTCTCTGTTTCCTCAAAATAATGCTCTGCTATATTTAACAAAGTCAACGCACCTCTTTTGATTGAAAGCATAAATAGGAAACACAACGCAATAACGCATGGCATGATCTGTCTATCCATTCTTGACAACATTATAATCGATTTATGTTGTGCTATATTGTAGTAGTTATTGGATTCAGAATTTCGCAAACTATTTCCAGGAAGCTATTATTTTCAGGCCAGTGATGTGATGTTGCATATATTCATAACTAAACCTACATGTATGCTGCATGTACATACTAGATGCTTGTTTGGGTAAAGATAAGTGTATTTAAGTGTAAGGTAGGAGAACATGATGTACAATGTACAAGACAGGCCTCCAGACTATTCCGTATCATTAAAAATATTTAATAGCTGTAATTTATAAATTTCTCAAGCTTTAACTACATATTTTGCTATAACGAGAAGAAGGAGGGTGCCCTCAGTCACTGTTCTCTTCTTTTGGTGACACTCCTTCCTGTCACAAACTATTTCCTTTAAAGTGTAGAGCAATAATGTTGCAATATGTAGTAATAAGTAATTTAGTTTAGGTGAGGTGATGTGATGTGATGTGAGCTGCTCTACTATTACTATTATAATATTTTTACGGTTCAATCAAGGAGGTGTGCTTCTATGTATGTGCATAACCTACATTTGCTTAGATAGATATAAAATTTGTATTTTCACGGAAGGTAAAGGAACATTAATTTCTTACTGTATTTTTGGTAATAAGTATGTAAGAACTTTAATATGCTGCCATGCCGTGTCATGCTAAGTAAAAGGATGACGCGTGGACGTCATACCTAACTTCGTATGTCATGTTTCGAGTTCATTTAAGTTGACTTCACTTTGTCAGTTAAAGTAAGTGGGGAGTAGCGGAACTTTGTATTTTTCCGTTGCTTCTTCTGATGTCTAACATAACTATGACATTAGTTAAGTAGTAAATGCTAAAGAAGGAGACCGAGACAAGAGACAAGTGTAAATAAAGGTGTGTAGTCTACTGGGCTTAAATTTCTTATTGTAATTGCACTTTTATATTCATTTTATTATAGAAGGAGACATATATGTATTAAAGCAGGCGCAAACAACATGATACCTCTTCTGGAGTATATTGCTACTGTATAGGTACTGTGTACAGTGTACAGATAATTTAGAATGATCTTTAATAGAATCATGTATGTTACATATGATATTATGGCCTTAAGGAACTGGGATGAAGTCATCCGCTACAAATTACTATCGCACTACTTCAAGTCTCATCTCGTCATCTCATCCTCATCTCAGGCTCAGGTAACTAAAGGAAAGAAGAGACAAAGCTTTGCAATGAACTGAACTGCAATAAGTATGTTGTTAGGATTCATTTTCTCCCCTTTATTTTTCTACCTGTTTAGTTTATTCTGTTTACCTACTCTTTGCTTCACTTACTAATACTGTACTGTAATCTAATACGATTCCCTAATACTTAGGATGCAAACAGTTCATCTCTCTCGTCTCAAGTACTAGTATCTCTTTTATACTTGAATTTTGTACATATCCCATAGAAATAACGAGGACGAGGCGGCGGCAGCAGACTTTTCAATTTAATTTTAACGTTTTTCCCCTCAGCTACTCGAATCTAATGGCTTGGCATGGCTGAGCTTAGGCAATATTTATTTTATTATCTCCTGGCAGGTACTAGTACATACAAGTACAAGTAAATAGGCACACCTGTGCTATACTTATATTAAGTATGTGAAATTGCAGCTCCCTATCTGGATTTATTTGATTCTTTCCCGAATTTGTTATTGACAATGATAGGTACTTATATTCCGCTTGGATGACTTCGTCCAGGCGACCTGACGGAGTTCGGTGCGGATTGAAGCTACAGAAATCCTTACTAAGTCCTTATTACAGAATCCCTTTCCCCCTTAGCATAGAAATGTACACAGAATCCTTAAACGTATTACACAGATATATTCTAGGTGCATAGTTATCTGTAGTATGTGTATCATGATACATATACCCACTTGATACTTACATCATACAGGTTTCTGCAAATGTTTACAATTTAAGTTAGTTCTTCCGTGGAGGTAGGTAGGTACTTTTCAGATTATTAGGAATAGTGGAGTCAGGAGCAGACCAGGATTCAATTCAGGATGCGGAGCTAGGGTTCCAAAGGGAAGGAAGCAAAAGCAAAGTGGTGCTAGTTAACTCTAAACGCTCTTTCATAACTTTTCAACACTAGGTAAGCAATAAGCAAGTAATTCTATATACAAACGCACACAATCCGAAATCGAAAAACGAGGCAGAAACAGCAACAGTGAGCAGTAGCAGTAGCCCAGCAACAGCAACTAATCTTCCATGCATGCACGAAGGCCAAAAGTTCATGTACAAGGTGACTACGCACAGAATTCTGTTGTAAATATTGAAATATCTGTTTTGCATATGAATACCTGACTATAGACGATATACATTATATTTTATCTACATACACAATATACGCACATCTACATATATGTAGTAGGAGTAGGAAGGAATAGATTAAAAGCTAGAGAAACATAAGCCTTTTTTAGCATACAAACTAACTTAAACGTAAGGCACTTGAGTTTAAAACATATTTACTATACTATTAGTATTTACATGAAGGGTTTTTGTTGGAAGTGTGCAGTGTGCATGCAGTTGTCATGTTATTTAAGTATACTATTGTATAGGGCAAGGGTAAGGTATATCTATACATAGTGCACGGTTTGTATAATATTGTCGGTTGATAATAGCAGTCAAGTAAGTCAAGTGTCGGACGGATTCGCCTTGGTGCCATTTCCGTTACATATACGGACGCGGACGCTCACAACGTAACGAGAGAGCTAAACCAAAGGGAATGGAAGGAACAAAATAAAATGAGAATGGAAATTAGAGTGTGATGAAAGGAAGGGGAATGAAATGTGAAATGAGTATTGAGAGGACATGACATGACACGGCACGGGAGAGGAAAATATGAGAAACATCACGGGAGATCTATCTCCACTATCATCTCACTCAAAATATGCAATTCAAATATTTCTCCTCTACTTGTGCAACTACGTTTTTGTTTTACAAATGCATCCTTACACACGTAGGTACCTATTAGTTACGTTACGTATGCTATTATTGAACTGCAACTGCAAAGATTGTTATGTAAGTATATCTAAAGCTAAAATGAAGTGTGAACTTAAAAAAATAATTTTCAATATAGTTTAATGTCCTGTGAATACCAATTTTTATTTGCCTAGTAATAAAATGCTTACAGTTCGAATACAATTGCAATGCATTTATTTTTAGCCAGCACAAAATCCCAATTGATAAACGAAATGCGTATAATATAGCCACACAAATTTGAGAGCAAATAAATATAACTGCAACAAATTTTAATTGTAGGTATTTACCCATCAAGGTATTCCCTATATTAAGTGTTCAACGCAGATACGCGAAATGCACCTTCATTTAATTCCAGAGTGTAAATAGGAGTTTTGCTACACATAGACATGCTCTGGTGAATAAGAATTTACTTTCCTTTAAAATCCATTAAAATTAATACCCTGGCATTGCATTACATGCAATGAATATGTGCATTGCTGCAAATTCCCCAGCTTTTCTTCGTGTGTGTATCTTAACGATGCTTTCGTAGTCATTACGTTGTGCATATATGCAAACCTAGGGAATTTCCAAACTTGTATGTATCCAATATTGGTATTTATTTATTACATTTTCTTATCCTTAATAGAAATAGTGGTTGATATGCTATATGCATGTATTTCTTAAGGTATTTATGTATTGTACATGTATATAGAGTTGCACGGTTGTTGGCTGGCATGGTATCTTTCTCAGTGTTTTATTTGTGTATTGATTGACTTGAGCTGAATTGAGTTGACTCGACTCGACTACAATGCACTTTAGTCATCTAACATCCCTTGTTTGCTCACAATGCAATTTCATTCAGCCCAATTCAATTTAGAACGTACATTCATACAAGTTGGAGTAGTTTCGATTGAACTCGCTCACTCAGTCATTCACCACGTTACGTCATGTTAGGTGATATAGTTGATTCGGATTAGATTGCTCCTCCGAATCAACGAAACGACAGCCTTCCTTATACATATGTACATAAGCATACGAATTCAATAGAATAAGGACATGGAATGCAATAAATAGGTATATACTTACATAACCTTATCTCAACATCACATCCACCTTTTATAAGTATATGTAGTTCAGATAGTTTGCTTGGTCCGCTTTTTCTTTGTTTACCTCTCTTTCAAGTTTCTCGATATTGAATTTTCTATTATTGTAACTACATAGTGTACACACACGGGACAGGACAGAAAAAGAAATGTAAAAGACAGAAAATTCAACGTCTAGAAAAAACAGCCCAAGAAGTCGTACTGACGACAAAATTGTAAGTTAACGAGATGAGTAATATGCACCTACTACATACCTAAACTGCTCTATATAATATTTATAAAAGTATGTGATGTGGATTGTAGATGCATTAGGATAATTGCAATCGTAGCAGTTTTCATTAATATTGACCTAGTTTTTGAAGGACATGGTATTCAAGTAACTTTTAACTATAAATAATTTACTAAAGGTTGAATGAAGATAGATCTACCATTAAAAATATTAAAAATGAAAATATACCAGCTCCGCAGCCCAAGGTTTGCTCTTTAGAACTAAATTATGATTATAACTAAGCATGACATTTAATATCTGCTGCGTATTAAAGTACGTAGTAGATACTTGACAGTTTAAAATTTATTATTAACTAAACATCCTGTAGGTATGTGTGCAATTATGCTTTGTTTGAATTTTATCATTTCATCTTTTATTATCAAGAGAAAACTATTTTGCATACAAATGATAAAAGGGAGCAACTAGTTATGAAGTTGAATTGCATGTAGATAGTAGATACCATACATACCATAACCATATCATCTTCCTTTTCAGGTAGCAAAATTAGAGCAAATATTATTATTTTAGCATTTATATGACAATCTACAGAAGAAGAACAAGGCCAGGGCAGCGAAAGCAGCCAACCATGCCTTGTGTCATTTCATACAGGAGATTTTATTTACAAGTGTCACATTTTCTGATGACAAAGGAGACAACGGAATGTTTGCTGTTTGCTCTATTTGCTATTTGTCATTGTCGCTGAGCTGACTAGTTTTGCTAGGCTTTTGAGTTCCCTTTAGCTTTGCGCTCTTTGCTCTCCCACCTTTGAAATTAAATTAAATTAAATTTTTATAACCTGTCTTTGTCGTCTTGGCTTTTGTCATGTACCGTACCGTCATAAGTCATAGTTATGTAATAGTACTATAACGTAATGAGTATGAGGATATCTGATAGGCAAAAGTCAGACGCAAATGCTCTTGACTTCAAATCTCTTCTTGAGTTGAGTTCGACAGAAATTATTAAAAGAGTCAAGTTAACAGTTCTTTGAGAAGAACATTTATAAGCCACGCCAGGCCACGTCATTGCCACTTAAATACTGCATACCATTTACAAATACTTATTAGCAGAACTGTAATTTAGAGGAGAGAAGTGTAGTGTGTACTAATTTTGTATGCTAAGGTAAGCTAAGTTAAGAATAATATAGCCGTGTCAATTGTCAAGCCAAGTCATAGCGTACGACACGAGTATGAACAAGTAGTTCATTTAATTACGTTTTGTTGTGTTCTGCAAAGCATATAATTTAATGTGTAATTTAATGGCATTCTAAGAATAAGTCTTTGCAGAATTTGAGGGACGAGAGAATAGACGGAGACACTCTTTTATGAGTTTGCCCTTTTGCCCTCCGTCATCTCTGAATATTACATTTCAATTTAGTTAACACTTTGCTTTAATTTTAACGAACTTATTTTTGTTTTGTGTTCTGTCCTACATGGCATCAGGTATCACACTTATAACACTACACCCAGTATCAGTACACTCCCCAAAAACCTCCCCAAACTAACATCATCACACTATTGTAGTATGCTGAACTGAAGTCTACCATGGAAATAATTATAGCGTTAATATGCAGCAGCCTTGGTCTGTCCTGGTACTCATTCTCATTACCCCATATATGAATTCATGAACTGGCTAAGCTAAATTGGCAGACTAAAAATACATAACATTAATCAGTACACATTAATATTAGCAGTCATTCAATTCGTCTCGGACAGGTATTTACTAGTTTTATATTACGATGTACTTACGTTTCCAAAGGATTTTACTACATTTGCAAAAAACATACCAAATATACTTTATACATTCACAATAAAACCAACAAATTCTTAATACATATAGTTTAGTTCAATTTTCAGCACTAAATTGGCGAATTTCACTGTTGTATTAAAAGTTGGATGTTTTTAAAGTATCCGAAACATAAATTCTGCGTAACAAATAATCGATCAGGTTTTTTGATGGAAGCACTTTGCTAGCTAACTGGAAGCCTAAATTAATTAAATGTAGGATTTGACTTAACATTAGAATTGATTTTATTAAAATTGGCAATCCAGTAAAATCAATGCAAAATTATGTGCATAACTACAAACTAGTAAAAAATTGGGCAATGCCTTTTATGTAATTTCTACACAAGTATACCATAGACTGTAGACCACGTAACGAATAGTGTTAATAAGTTAAAGGAAGGATACGGTACATCCAACTTATGTAAATGTAAATAGGTAATAAAGTAGAATAGTGGAAGCCCGTAGCGTGTAATTGAAATATGAATGTAGTGATATGGTGTGTGGGCTATTAGGCATTAAAGTACATTTATTATAATGTGATAGCATAGTGAATAGTGATGCGGTAGCTTTGCTTGGCGATGTGCGGTGAATATGTGGCTTTTCTTCAGCTTTAAAGTGTTAGGCCGACTAGACTTTGGAGGATACGTAGATGTACTGTATAATTGTACTACTGCACTCATTCTGGTTCCTTTTCGTATAGGAAACACAATTTTCAAGCCTGCCTAGGCCTAGGAGGCAAGCCGGAGAGTAAGTAGTTAGAGTTAGAGAGTGAGGGTGGGTGAGTAGGCAACAACCGACACTTTGCATTAATTAAATCGCACGAGTTGTTATTTATGGCTGTCTATTAATGTATCATCGCATTGTTCTCTTCTCACTCATACTATTCTTCTTCATCCTCTATGTATAAAGTAGCAGTAATAGAAGATAACTACCACACACAACTTTACACTACATATAGGATGAATATTTTGTAATTGTATCGCATATAAAGTATACTGAGGACCAGAAAAGACCAGTTTTGTATAGATATTGGGCATTTGCATGTTCTGTGTGCCTTTGTGCTATATTATAGTTATAATATCTGGGTTATATATGTATTGGTATGTATATGTTAGTAATTTAGGGATGGATGCAGCAGTATTCCTTTCCTGACGCTGACCTCAGAGAGTTTATTAGTATAATACATTGTATAATAACACAAATGCATAATCATTAATGTTTGTAAGTAGTAAGTAGGCACGTTGTTGAATTGCGTTGCGTTTTGGCTCCAAATATTTGTGCGTGTTCTATTCTGTTCTGTTCAGTTCAGTTCACCAAATCCATTCTCCTCTGGATATATATGTAGTATGTATGTATTTATGGAAATGCTTGCTTATTGTCAAGACTTCATTAGGAAGTTGATTTTATTACGGCCACACCACACCACAAACACATTATTATTATTATGTCACTGAACTGAACTTAATATATAGATCTGCACATACTTTATACTACTACAGCTACGTAGTAAATACCATAAAGGAAGTAAATGCAATTACATTAGGGTGCACACGCAGGGTTGTTGTTGTTGTACTATGTTACTTGTGAATTAACTCATTGCGTTCCTTTCCATACTTAATATCGTATCTACAGGCATAAATTATTATGTCCGTTTTAGCCTTTTGAGTAGAAATTAGAAATCAAAAAACGCGAGATCCTATTCGGTAATTCTGTATGTAGTAGACACTTGTTATGAGAGTAGCTAAATATTCCAGTAAATAAAGTTATGAAAATTATTTGCGCTGACTGTTATTATGTATTCTTCACGTGCGACTACACTATACTATGACTAAGGCTCCCATTTAGATAAGAAATTTAGCACTTGCGTAATATATTACATTGTAAGTTGGACAAACGATAAGCAAAGCTTTTCACAAATGTGGCAAAATTGCAAGAGTGTATTAAGTGAGTGTTATTTTAGAATAGAAACAACTAAATACTAAGACAAATGTGAAACTGTATGTAGGTACGAATACGTAATACATGATTTTTCCAATTTTTGTTGCTTGCAATTAGTTTGCGTGTCTAAGTAGGCACTTAACAGCATAAAACGCGTTTTACTCAAGCCTAAGTACGTGAATTACTTAATGCATACTAATATAAGTATGTAACTAACGTAACAATGTTAACCTATATTCCACTTTGATATAATATGCCTGTGTGAAAAGGCAATAGTGATAGATTGAGGGCTAGCATGACATTCCATACATTATATTATACTCACATTACACTATATATTTAATTGTAATTTCATTATATGAATAATTAAAGCAATATGATTTTTCTGCTCCTGAAATGTAATTAAGATTTTTATGATTTTTGCAACTTGAAAGCATTTTTAACACATTTTGGTTTATTAAATGCAAAAAAATGTGCAAAATTATTTAACTACGCTACAAATACTATGTTTATGTCTTTGAATAAGCAATACTGTATTTGTTTCACAATAGAAGCTACAAACAAGCTTGGACTTTACATTATAGTGAGATGATTGTATGTACCAGGTAATCTCACATGTATTCCATATTCATTCAACTAGATCATTGCATTGTTAGCATTAAACTACATAAAAGCCTATATAATCACTCTGTTACATTTTTCTTAACACGACAGAAATTATGACAATCCCTGCATGAATTTTCTCACTACTCTTAAATCCTCTAGAAAAACAGAATTGTCTGCGTCCGTCAGTATACATAGTCCATTTCATTTAAAGCACACACACCAGCAATTCTTTTCTTTCACTGTCAAGTGTGAGAATGGGTTTTGTATGTTATGGGTGCATGTGGAGCTTTTGATTTCATATTTCGTATAGAATGTGTAAGCGACATGCCAATATTCTGTCATCTGTAGTCTACTTACTGTTGTAATGTACTAAATTATATATCTGCTTTGCAATAAGTAAAACATTTTGAGTAAATGGAATATCATACCTATAATCGTATAGAAATTAGAACTGCAGGCAGATGTGCGATGACACGAGCTGCATATTATTAGCATGAGTGTGCAATAATAAGTTCCCGTTTGCACTGAATTAATAAATCTAATTTCATTGTAAAATGGAATGGTAAACATGTAAATAATTGTATACTTCCGGTAATACTCTTATCATGCAGTTATGATAAATACCTTAAGTATTTATCTTCGCTCTATTAGTAACCTTCTCTTTTCTATTACAAAAATTCGAATAGCATCAAAATTCTTGTTATGCATTTACACGTGGACTAAATCTGCATGCAATTTATTAAACAATAAATATTGCAACAAATGAAATCATTTAGTTCGGTAGCTTACTGTTTAAAATTGGTGATACATACATATTTGTAATTTAAAATTCCATTGCCACGTCAAAATGATGAGAAAATTGCTTAATTGCTTGGCCTACTGCTACCTTCGTTTGTGCTGGTGTCACACTGAATGCCCTAATCATCATTGATGTTATAAGTTCACCTGACACACTTAATTCCAATTTCCAATGACAAAGGTTTAATTAATTCATAAATGACATATCACAGCCCAATAATATTTATGCAAGTCACATAGCCTACCGTCTAGCCCAAAAATGAATTGAAACTAAGGCAGTCCTGTTTATTTTTGCATATTAAATAAGGGTAACTAACTAGATAAATCGGGGCTGAGTATTGCGTATTATTGATTAATGAAAATATTAGTAGCAAAAAATGTACACGTGAGGTTACCACCTACTTAACTACTTGCATTTTCTATTTCATATACAATTGAACTGTATTCTCGAGTCTAAGGCTATTAAACTACTAATCGTAGCGCCTATGCCAATCAAAAGTGTCCAACGTCTATCCAGAAACAGGAAAGGAACATATTTTCTTACTATTGCATAAGATGGCTAAGGCGTGGAGTGCAAAGCAAAACATATTTTATATAATGAAGTGTCAACTTGAACTAAAAAGGCCTCGCCTACTGGAAAAGTTCTGAGAAACTAAATTGACGACATTTCCCCCATGTCCGTTTTCAATGATGAATGCAATTTTGGCGTCCTTAGTTTTAGCCGGGCAAGGTTGTCGACAAAAGGCAATTAGGAGGAAAATATACAACATACATAGGAATACATGCATTGATCATGCTAGGATTTCATTTAGTAGCAAATACCCACCTAAGCTAATGTATAAAGTTTGCCCTCGTCTGCCTTTTATAAAAATTTTATGAATTGCTTGCGGCTCTAGTTGGAGAGACTAAAAAATTGTTTTATTTCGCGTTTATTGATTTGGCTGTGTTGCGGTGTGATTTCATTTAAAGTGTCACTCACTCAGACATTCGTTTTGATTTTTGAACATGTACCTTTATACCTACGTGCTTTTTGGCTTTGGCTGCCAAGTGCATTCAGTAACCTAGGTAAGTAGGCGACACAAAAAATGCACATTGCCGCATTTAGTATACAAAAGGCCAAAGGGATAATATTACTATATGCAATACACGGTACTTAACGTGAACCTTGTATTGCTTACCTATTTACAGCAACAATGGTTTTATGTTCGCAGTATAAACACTAAAATGAAAAACAATACATCATCATTCGTATTATTGTCCTGAATGAGTGAGTAATGGAATAACAAAGTCCCGACGTATCAGACTTCTTACTTTGGATACTATTGCATGTTGACTCACTCACTAAAAGTCATTACCACTTTTACCAACTTTATCACTGTTATATTGCACTCATTGCAGTAAGCCATATATTATTATATTATTCCTTTACTGTGCAGTAAATACCTATATGTTGTTTAGTGTAGGTAAGAAGAAACATACTTAAGCAGGTATTTATTACGTAAACAAGTACATATGCACATACTATATGTCGGTACTTTGGTTAAGCGAAAACTGATCTTGTAAATATTTATGTGTATTGCTCACAGTTAAAATGAGCCGAAGAAAATGCTGACGAGTACATGACATGACATGCCAACAGAGTGCCATAAAACATTTGCCCTATTGCTCCTAAATGGTATTCTAAATTCTTATTGATTTACGTATAGTATGCAGTGTACATTGCAAATAATATAATAATATGTAGATCTCAACTTAGTAGTTTCTTAACCTACTAAATACAATATACATACTGAAGTACTTGAAAGCCTTCGTATTCGGAAATTAGTTCACGATTGTCCTAATAGGCAGGCTGTCAGAAACGTTTTAAGTTTATGCATATAATAATATTTAGTACTCACTTTGCTCATAATCTTAGAAAAAGAAACTGCCTGTTGATATTTACTATGTAGTATAAGCATAAGGAAGCTATTTTGCATTTCGTTATTTTCTGTATACTATGTAACCAAGTAAAAATTTAACTGCAACTCATACACAATGAATACTGTAAATAATAGAATAAGAAAAAGAAATTTTCGTTACCTATAATTATTCAATGTATAAAGATTTGAAATTAATTCTTTCTAAATTACGTAAAGCGTTATTCCTCTTCCATCATTTGCGTATCTTAAAACACTTTTGTAATACAGCCCTTTGGACATACCTATATAATGTACGTACAAGCTAATACAAAAAACACTCTTTCGTATTAGAAGAAGCATGTTATCTAACACTCGTCTGTTTGTTTAGTTTGCCTTGCCTTCCCTGTGCAATACATACTTCTGTCTGTATAGCTGTATTCTCTATGACAAGAAAAAGAGATAAGAGATAAAATGCTTTGCTAGCATTGCTGCAAGTAGTTTTAGTGTTTAGAGCGACACAAATGTACAGTTTTCTTCTCAGAGTTACAGTTAAAGTAAGTAGATTGGAGTCGGATTGGAGTGCATAGAATATATCAGCGTTGTTGAAGGATAAGATAATGTGATAGCGATAGGCCAGAAAAAATACAACAAAAGAGAGGAGATCAGAAAGTAATGTACAAAGTCCAGGAAAGCCATCCAGTTGAATATGGTGTATATTCTACAGTGTACTATATTCTATAGTGTAGTAATACTTAAATGGAAGAAAACTCTTATGCAATAAGTACATACCTTATGCTCTAATATTACTAAGGT
>JAQFYC010000576.1:0-52116 GCA_034694165.1 Tomocerus mixtus
AAAATATAATTGAAACGTAATATGCTAAGTTTATTTATGTATGCAAATACTAAGCCGGTCGAGCTACATAAGCAAACTTGGGAGACGAATAAATCAAATGCATATTCAAATGCGCTTAAAGTGTATACAATTACAATTACAATAGTATGAGAAACAGTTCAACTAAATGCAACTATCTGAAAATGTATAGTTATAGTTAGTTAAGTTGCACTGCACGTATAGTTGTCTATATACAGTTTGGACAATAGTAGTTCTTTTAGCGCATGTAGGAATTTGCAACGGGCAGAACAACAGGAAACCCTTCAAGCTGTAATAATTAGGCGATTATTTGCTCATTGGCTATTTATAATGTCAAATGTCTCGAAAGGGAAAATCAAAACGCACCCCTAAATCTGGACTCCATTCCAGACAGAAAATTATGTAGTTTCATACAGAAATAAAAAAATCTTAATGGCTCCACAAAGATGTCAAGCTGACTGCTGACCCGGAAATAATAATTTAATTCAGAAACCCAAAAGTGAAACCCAATTTCAAATATATTTTTGTACATTACGTTGTTGAGTTACTTAGTAATACAATGAGATTACTATGCCACTCCCAAAAATAAAGAATTCGAAGGGATGGAAATGGTTAGCTTCATTTGTAAACCCAATATTATTGTACAAGGGGTCAAGGGGTGTCTCAAAAGAAACCCAGTTGAGATGATTAAAAGAATTTTCATTTCTATTTTGGTTTTATTTTACCAACAATCTCAATCAACGCAAAATCAAATTCAACTACAGACATCGAAGGACAAATGGCATTTAGCATTATAAATAACCTATGACTAAATTAAATTCTACCAATAAGTGGTGGTAATAAGGAACAATTTTAATACAATTAATTAAGTAATCATTTTAGGTTTCAAAACCTGATAATATTCTTCATATTCAATTAATTTATTGTAGTTAACCTCATCATTATAATTAACTGAAAGATGGAGATTAGGGAATGGTAACTTTTCACGATCTTCCCCATAAGCATTCTCAAGCGACTAAAAGACAATCTATCATTACTAATTAATCTCGCACAATCCGGTCCACCGTGTGATTCGCAATACGATAGATGTTTATAAAAAATTTATTTGCCTATTTATGTGCTAGTACATATTTTCTTGCCCTGCTTCTCAAATTAGAAATTGGTATAAAGTCAGGCTACAGAAATATTCTTATTTTTCTGTCTGTAATTATTCATGTTAGTGTACATTATTATAATAGTTGTCCAACGGTAAGTGTATGTTTGTAGTAAATATATTCTAATTATCGGAATCAGAATCTTTAACTTCAGTATACGTAATAATATTATTACAATACAATGTTCAAAGACAAAACTGCACACTGCGCTTCACCTTAGCTCAGACCAGGACAATGCAATGTCGTGTATTTATTGTAGTAGGCATTTTAGTCTTTGTATTCCACGGAATAAAGTTGAAGCCTTTATCGTGTGCAGCCAGCACGGTGTACTGACGTGGAACTGGTTTTAGGAATTGCACACTAGAATATTTATAATGTATGACTGATGAGGATTCAATGTCAAAAGAAATAAAAAAGCGGCATGAATTCATAACTTTGTGAGTATTTTTATTACATAATTATATCAATGTAGCCGTTATGTATGTATGTATGCATGTGTATTTACAGTTTATCAGAAGCGTGAAACCTATTCACTGCAATATGTAATGTAGTAGGCAATAGGCAAATGCACACATGACAATGCACATGACAATAGTATAGTATGTAAAACGCCATTAAGCAAAATGTGACTTTGAATGACATATCATTTGAATTTATTATGTATTTGTGTTCGTCATTGTCAGTTTTGTAAAGCAACGGATTGGAAGAATTCCATGAACCCCTTGGAAGCGTTCCGAGAAATGTGCAAACGAATTCTTTCCATAATTTGGGAAAACTGAGGGGAGTCACTACGTATCGTTACACTTAGAAAAACTAAATTTTTGTAAATTAGATTCGAAATAATTTTAAAAACATTTTCAAACGAAGAAAATAATAAATTAACTTCAGAAAAATATTTGCTGCATTTTCGTTACATTTTGCACTCGCGTTGACTTGATTAACCTGAATTTTTAATTCTGCAAAATATGTACTTACTTACACGCATACTTTCATTATACATAAAATAAATAAATAATGTCGTAAATGACATCCATATGATAATATCGGGATAAAATATTGTATAGCTGTGTGTGCAACTGTTAGCTGTGAGTAAAATACACTAATACTGAATTTGAGTGTAATGCATTTTGAGTAAATTGGAATGTTCCTGAGAAATCATTTTCAATAAAACTTGACAAACTAAATAGTACCCTTTTACTGCTTTGCTCTTATTGTCATTGATAATATACTTATTTTGTATGTACATAAGTACAATAATACAATCACTTATAGAAATACATAATATAATGTATCTGTATATAATAGCAACATTAAATTAAATCCTGAAACATTTCTGACAAATGTCACATGCATTCAATACTCACATTTATTGTTCTAAATGATATTTCTGTCATTCTCTGCAGCTAGATTACCACCAGCAGGAATATAATAGTGCAGAACAGAAAACAAGAGCATAATAAATATGTAGTCAAATCTCTATTATACATTTCTCTGTGTATTACTTACGCTACAAGGAAAGTTTTCTTACTTTTTACTGAAATGATTTGCTTTGAATTCTGTCTTGTACAAAGGAAAGGAAAATATTCGTCATAAATACCAGATACAGTCATCGAGTCATCCTTTGAAACTTTTTGTTTTAGCTCAAGTTGCATGCAGGCACTTACTTACACCTACACCTACAGACAGACAGATCTACAGCAAAACTTGTTCACATAAGAGTTTAGAAATTCGTCAATTTGGTAAAGAATAAGGAATCTTATACCATTTTGACTGATATGTAATACCAGGGGAACTGGGTAGGCCAGGTACATTATTTTATGAACCAGCACAATAAATTAAGTCAAGTTATTAAGTTAACAGGGTAAGGAACCATTTTTGACTTATTAGCAAATACAAAAACTATTTCAATGTCGTGTAATTGCAATAAGCTTACATTTGCAAGTAACTAGGCACCTAATTAGGAAAATGTTTGTGAAACTATGTTTTAGAATTTCATGAAAAATGAATTTGTATGGAATGTGAAGTGAAGTAAAAAATTTATACGTAAATTAGCGTTACGAACGAGATAATTTATTTTTATAGTTTCAAGTTTCTTTGAATGTTCTTATTGGCTTCGGCCTCGACTTTATTTCCAAGAAAGAAGCATTACACATTATATTTAATAACTAATTTAAGTACATACATACAGATGAATCAATAAGTATCACACTCATTTACATGACTTTATATATAATTAAATAAAAGCTCGACATATTTATACTTGGGTGAAAAAGTCGTTTTTAAAATTACGTTTTGTATTTATAAAATATGTATTTATAATCTTTTAGTCCAAGGTCCAAGGTGACGAAATACTTTTATTCAATCTCAATTCGACAATTCGAGTAACTTATCATATTTATTATTTGCACAACCCTCTTCTAATACTCTCTGAAACAAATAATAAAACTCTTTCTTACACTCTCGTGTCGCCATTCTCTAACAAATATCATACGTTTGATTGTTATTATCGAAGTGTGTCATTGTCAACAACTACAATACTACTTACAGTGATAATAGTTACGTATTATACATACATTAGAAATACTTTAAGATAGAAACATTAGGAAGTCATTAATAATTATCAACAGGACAATGGGAGTTATTTAAGTAATTTACAGTTCTTTGTTAAATTTTAGTATTTAAGTTTTTAAGTAAATAGTATTTGTATATTTGTTTTGAGCCAACTGGTATCCTTAAGTAAGTACAAAATTCGGTATAGCCCCTCCTTAAAGAATATATGTAGTTCGTACAATTAATTTTTTTATTTTAATGATTACAACTAATTATTACTACTTAAAATTCAAATTTGGACAGGAAATGTCGCCAATATTTTATGAAAACTAAAATTTCTCTCACCAAATTGCAGTTAATTTTCAAAATACTAAAATGTGTTTCCATAAACAATAAAAATCATATAATTTTATTTTGCACAAGTATAGATATGTATTCAGGCTTATTTGCCTTATCATGCGTTTGAAGATAAAATTTAAGTTCGCAAATTACCAACCCAAATTGATATGGTAAAGAGTCCTATAATACAGTATCGTTAATTAATACTTTTTACACCTTTTCCTAAAACAATGTTGTAGTAGTATACTCGTGTCGTAAGTATATAAAAGATTAGGAACAACATTACAGATATACCACACTTTTACTGGATTGCGCAGTTATTATGTAGAATTTTGCATTTTGTAAGTGTTCACATTTAATTTGAGCATTTGTTTGTAAACAGCGTGTATTACATTGTGCCCGTGTTCAAAGATATTTATATAAAGTACATAAAGGAATCGTTAGCAGAAAATAATCGGATCAAAAAGATGATAAAGATTACCAAAGGGGAAGACTGACCATAGGCATGCTCTAATTTGCACCCCAATCAATTTATATTATAATATTAATTATAATTTAAACGTTAATGTCACAGGATGTCTATAGTCTAACTTCCTCTTAAGTATTATTTACACAACAGTGGTAACTATCGATGAAAATGCCAATATATTTCTACCTATTTTGATTTAAGCACTGCACCCCTGCACTGTAGCATGGAAATTACTGAAATTTCTTTTTCGGGTGAATTATTGGCTACATATACAATATATCAGTATTTTCGTATTTTAAGAGAGTATGTTGTCTCATTAAATTTCCTTGCGTAAAATTCGCTGAGCCTCTTTGATAAGTGGGAGGAGGAACTTCAAATCGGCTGCTCTCTCTAGGAACGGATGCTGCAGAAGTTGTTGAGCCGAGTAGCGGGCATCCACGTTGCTTTGTAAGCATTTGTCAAGAAAGTCTTTAAATTGGGGCGAGAGTTTTTCCCAGTTGGGAATTATTGGACGGTCAGTCGTCGCAATCAAATAGAGAGCCCTCAGAGGAGTCTCCTTTAAATATGGGGGCTCGCCATCTATCATTTCAATGGCCATTATGCCCAATGACCATACATCAACTTTGGCTCCATATTGCTTTCGTGTCACAACCTAAGAATAAAAAATATAACCAGTTACGCATATTATTTACACAATAATTTGATGCCTGTATATGAGAAATCAATAGCACATAAATGGCTCCTTGTATGAAATACAGCGATTATGGGGTATAAACTGCAGTTAACGGCAAACTGGGATCATAGAAAATAAAAATATAAAAATAACTACTACCTGCGAATAAAATTTGATTATCGATTTTTGTGAAATCTAACATAAATACTTTTTGTCGCACATATAAACTTTACTTTATCAAAAATATCCTTCAGAGATTTTAGCGCCATATTGTAGCAGTGCGTTAAATAAATATGTCTTAATTTGACAAGACAGGGATCCGTTTACGTTAAGTGCATTAGATTGAGCTGACTATCTAAGTATACTAGTAAATAAACCATTTGTAAAACAGATGTCGTTGATAAGATGATAATAGTTAAATGGTATATTAGAGCATATGTATAGTAGGGATTTCCCCAGAAGTCTCAGAGTGTCCCAGGTTGGGCTAAATTGTGATTCATATTTAGATTCTTGATTTCAACAGCTTTCAAATGATGCTTGAGATTCCACGGACAGTCAGGCAGCCAGACAGACAAAGGTACTCTTGTAAAGTGCATAGATTCTCAACCATTTAATAAATAATTATCGCTATAAATAAATCAGATAGTTAGTTCACATAGTGTCTGGGCTCCGTGAATGACATTAAAATGTTCTACGACGCAGACAAATGTTTCAACACGTAAACAATGTAAAGTTAGAAGGACAAGGCTGGTAAATGCACATTAAAAGCTGAACCACCATATTTGCAAAGTGTAGGTGTACCTACTTAAAGAAATCGTTTTACGAAGACGTTCATGTCATATTCGTGGTTTATCAGGTTTGACATAATCGGATCCTATCAAAATTTCCCTTACAGTCTTCTATATTTGGTGGGACGTGATATTAGCGGTTTGACTCTATCACTTGACACTTGTGTTTAATGACCAATTTCGTCGTTATACTATCAGTCATACACAATTTATTAAGTGGCTGTGAAACGACTTAATAAAAACACTTTGTCTTTCCCTGGACACTATAGCTGATGATAGAGCTGATTGATTTTGGTGTGATATCCTATACACTGAGAAAATAACTTAGTAAATCCGCATAATAATAAGAAGTTTTTGTTCCATAAATCATAGCGTTTTTGCTCTTTAGTACAAAGGTTTCATTTTCATCAAAGTGTGTGTAAAGTGATACTTTTAGCTCACCCATTTGGTTACATCCATTTTATAATGGCTTATTTGTTTATGAGTGTTTGAAAATGTGGTAAAACAGAGTTCCGAGCTTGTTTTGTTGAACTTATATAGATCATGCCCAGATTCCATTCAAATTAGTGTACAGTTGTAGACAATGTTTTACTTTTTGATATGCCTATGAAAATTTTGTTCATTCATTTTGTCCAGGGTCTTACAACCTCCTTCAGACGCAGTATACCAACAGGGGTAATCAACATCACTTAATTTCCTGACGCATTTCCGCAACCGTATTTTCTGAATTGATAATTAACCGATTGACCCATGGTTTCCATTGTACGAGGATCTTAGTTAAAAGGAAAATTCCGGAGTATACGGTAAGCTATCGCATTGTCTCATGATCTCGTACTCATATCGCTTCTTGGAACATTGACTATCTCTTTGGCGCTTGAGGACCAAAACCTATGTATCTACCACTTAAGAAAATTGACAGAGACAAGGTTTCACTGCGTTCTACTTAGCCAACGCATGTATCCAACTAAAAAGCTGGGAAGTGACATACTAACAAGCCAAGTTGATGAGGAGCCCAAAATGTAGTTCACAGCAATAAAGACTGGGTTGCTTACAGAAAGTAATTTTGACACATTATTATATACTATTTATAAGGCTCTGCTTATACTGATAGGGAACTATGTAACTACTCGCTATACTAAATGAGACGTAGGTTAAATTATTTATTCAAAAACTGGCTTAAGCATTAGTTTGGTCTTAGAATCCCAGCTCATCTATATTATGTAATTTATAAAAATCTGATCACTGGATTCCCAACTAAATATAATTTTGCTCAAGGTTGATTAGTCTAAAAAATGAAAACTAAAACAACGACAGACATACCACACCGTACAATAAGTTTCTCCTATGGTTCTAGTCAGGCACTTTCACCGGAATTAAAAAATACCACCGATACATATGGATTTCAACAGCAGAAAGGTATCAGGTGTCTGAAAACATTTTCCACTGAAACGAGAAAACATACTTTCACACGTTGCTACGCTCCCTGCCTTTATCTACTTTCTCCATATAGCTAAATGGAGAAAGCATAAAGTTTCCCAACTTCCAAACATATTCAACAACCAACCTTCCCCGATTTCCAATGCAACCTTGTTCCTATAGTGTGCCAATTTTTGCTGATGCCTGGAAGGTATATTGGCGATAACAATATACAATATAAGATGACCCGATAAGAAAATGAGATCGTTTTGGTTGAATGACTCCCCTAAATCTCGATAGCTCATTCAGTAGACAGAACTCCACTTTAAATTCTCAATCCTAGCTCAATCAACCAGTAAATACAAATCTTAATGGGCCCTCTACGACTTCTGTAACTAAATTGTCATCTCGCTAGTAAGTCTATCTTATCAACTCGTATTCTGATACCTACTCGATTATTCCCTCGTGATAAAAGAAGACAAGACACAACTGAATTGCGCAAAACTGCACATTCGACGAAAAACTCAAGTTACTCAGTCAGATTCAACGAAATTGATTGTCCTGTTTCCTGTCGTTGACTATAATTAACTATGTCTGTATACCTACCTATACAACTAGATGTAGTTAATTATACTGAATAGTAAGGAACTTGAGATTGCTTTAGAGGAAAGGATTTTTTATTTTAAATGGGCAATAAATTACTAAAAACTTAAATAGTGCATTTCCTTGCTATTAAATTTAAAACAGGAAAATAAATTCATTTTCTATGATTCTATGATATCTCCCCTTTTTCATTAAAACTTTATCACTTCTAATTTAAAATATTGAAAAGTAATATATATTTAATGCCAGAAAATATACAATAATAATAAAAAGGGAATCATAACAGTCTTGAAATAACTATTGACATTCTGTAACTAACCACTTAATAAATCCCATATACTTTAACAGAGTTTGATGTAGATCTCTACATGTCTTTAATATTTTGAATGGCGATTTGAAAGTTGAAACTACCAACTACCCAAAATAATTGGAGCTTTGCAACTTTCAACTAGTCAATTGCGAGATAAGGCTAATCGTAAGATTTATTGAAGATTAAAGTCTCAGCAAGTGTCAAAACGAATAACTCGACAAAATTGGGTTTAAAAGGAAGTGTGGAAACGACATGAACACTCAGAGTGGAAATCTATAAAAAGGAACACACTAACTAAAATACTTCCTTCACCTTTCCGATACTTTTAGTCACCTTTGAAGGTACATATGTACAATGGATCCGACCCTCTCGGGGTGCGAATAATGAATTTTTATTTAATTATACAGTTAGATAACCTATATCACCATGCTAGTCAATTAATATGAGTCGCGTAGCTTTCTTTGTGACAATTTAGTTTGAAGAACACTTTATTACTAGTTTGAAATTGATTAAAGTTAGGAATAGAAATCGTTTACCCACTTCTTGCTTATTAGTGCATTAAATTAAACACGTCTGTAAATAAAACTACTACACTGATGGAAATATCATGGAAACTACGTCCACTTACAAAGGACGAAACTAAATAACTCGCAACTAATTATTTACATGTAGGTACATGTATGTCTATTTATATACATTTCAAACAACTTTTCCCTTTTCGATAGATGAGAGGGAGAATTAGTAAAGTTTTCGTCCTTGTCCCTTCCTGTCCTGAAGACTTGAAGAGAAAAGTTAAGTGCCCTTATTTGCATGGTATGTTGCATGTAGGTATTTTGCATTTAAAGAGCTTGTGTAGTAGGTATGTACTATTATGTATGTAGTATGTAAATATAATGTCTGCAAGAAGGAACCATAGCAGATGTATTTGAGTAGATATTTTAAGAATAAAGTTGTGCAACGGGCTTAAAATCTTTCTAATTTTCTCACGTTAAAGCAAAACTCAATTTTCAACACTGAATTGAATGTGAATGGAAACTGCGTCTGAAGTTCTGAAGATGAGAGGTGACTGCCTATTTATAGACATATCAAATACTGTAGTTTCTTTCCTAACTTTGGTTTGCCTGCTATTAGTAGTTCCTTATATAATAATAGTTATCAAATAATACAGGATCATATATACTAGTTATTTTTACATTTACAAGATATCATACGAGATGAAGACATCTACAAAGGTACATACTGATCTACAAAATTTGCTAACTTACCACACCATTAAATGCAATATAACACATATTTTTCACAATGTAACATAAAATATGTACGTAGCTGTGGAATATCAACGATTGTTGTCAAATATCGTGTACAATTACGATTTAGAATACTTTTACGAGATATCTGAATTTTTGAATGTGTGTACAAGAAGCAGTAAATGTGTAAAAGGAAGTAAATTGGGTCAGTATCAATTCCCTTCAACTTTGATCTTGATATGATGACAGCAATATGTTTTTGGCATTTAAGATTCCTATTTGAGATTTCATGAAAGCGTCAGATTTTTTGACGTTCCATGCAAAACTTTATACTTTTTAGAAATCGGTATTTCAGATATTTGTCTTGTGTTCTAAGATCTTAACTATTTACTAATTAGCAAATACTAAGTAGGTAAACATGTCCTAGACACTTATGTCGCATAATAATTAGAAATACAAGCTTAAATGGTCGCATCATCGTCCTATATGAAGTTTTCCTTTTTATCACAGAATAAATGTCATTGATCAACAAGGATAATATGGTAGCCATGATATCGATAAAATAAAGCTACAAAAACCTAATAGTAAATTCTACATAATTAAGTACGATTATTTTCATTATAGTAGTTTTAACCCAATTTGCTTCGGAAGTTGAAATTTAAATATGTAGCTCCTTTGCATTTTTTATATACCAATGCATGCATACGGTAGTAGGTAAACAGTAAATAAAGAACGCACCTCAGGAGCCATCCAATAGGGAGTGCCAACCATCGTATTTCTTTTTTCATCGCCCTGAATATTTGCACAAAATCCAAAATCTGTCACTTTCACCGATCCATCGAGACCGAGGAGAATGTTGTCTGACTTGATATCCCGATGAATTATCCCCTGGAATGCAAACAATGGAAAAACCAATTCATCTCTTAGAAGTTTACATAGCATGTTGGCTTAGGTATTAGATTTTACATTTAGCTCGGTTACCGAGCTAAAGAGCAGCGCAAATATTATCATACGTAAATGTAATAAAATCTTGAACTTCTATTTCACGATCATTTTACAACAGGTAATGTTATTAATCAAATGGCGAGCTAATTTGTACTATCTACTATTAACTATTTACCCGTACATTTATATCATAAATCAACACGTGCCAATTTTATGACATTCTTCTATTATTTACTTTCTTGGTTATCTTGGTTATATGAATAGGAATTGAATTTTAGCTTTCACTTTTATAAATACACTTCAAATTTAACGCTTCACAAGTACTTATGTACCTACGTGTATTTAAGATTAAGTAACATTATGTAATAATTATTGATAATGAATTTTAATTTAAGCTTTCTACATTAATTTGTCCAAATTACTTTCACTGTCGATTGCATTTAAGTGCCTACCGACTAGCTTGCAGCATTTGGTCGGGGATTAATGATTTATATTGCATTCTTTAATTAAAACTTTCTTATTATAGAAAAAAGTTTTTGCAAATCAAGAATGCGTAGAGGTATTACTGTATTAACTTCATACTTAACAATACAAAAGAATCATTAAACACTGATAAAATCTTATAAATGACGCTATTGAGGTAACATTGGGAAAGCTGCGCATGTCGCCAAGTTTGACCTAGTTAGCAGTACACAATAACGTGGCAGGGTTAAAAATAGATGGGAAGGTGTCTACTTATACTAGTCATAGTACCCATGCCGTGTGGTTTAACTTACTACTCTACTTAAAATTAGTTTTCCTTCATATGAAGCATGCATGGTGAGTATTAGCATCCTTTTAAGTCCGTCAGTTCCATAATGACAGCAAATAATCTCTGCATGTGACATCGTGAGACAGAAATAAGACATGACAGTGGCTTATACACTTACAACGTACAAACAAGCCATTAACGGTGTGCTGAAGCTGATATTCTCTTGTCAACTACACGAAAGCAAATAAATACATAATACATACTATAGCATAATTGCTTTCTATCATACTTGTTGACATAATAAGCATTTAAGTAGAAACCGAAATATTTGTTGGTATATAAATAAATATACTACTGATATGTACTTACATATCGTATGTTACCCAAGTGGAATATAAGCGATGCTGTTCTACATTTAATACTTAAATACGATATTATAATATCCATACAACTATAGGTACTAACCAGGAACAACAGAATTCAGGGTTAAAGAGCCAAATCTACATCTACAATAATTATAATCGCTAGCTTAGCTATAAGGGGATATGACATTATACACCGCGGATTTGTATTTTCAGGGAATTTGTCGTTTTTTGAATTAAAAAAACCTAACCTAATTAAAAACAGTCCAATTATCAGTCAACACATTATTATGTGCGTAATATTCAATTGGAATAATGAATTCATTTGCATACATGTGATTTTGCTAATAAATGGAGTAGCATACTTGCATTTTCTACCTTATACCTCTTTTAAAGCACAAACCATAAATGCTTTCCCCAAAATAGACCAAATAGGGTAAAAGCGCTTAACTAACTGCCTATTGCCTAATACGTAGTTGGCATAATGCTCTTACCTACTTAAATCAACAAATGTTTATGCAAGAAGGGAAATCTTGTGGACCAATTTCGTGAGAATTTGGACATTTGTCATTTTGCTGCGTATTGAAGACATTGAAGTCTTTGTTCGAGGAAATGGTAAATGTTATTAGCCCAAATCCAAATTACGTATGTAGGTTAGTTAAACATTATTCTGCAGGTACATGGACCAGGGTCAGGGCAACAGTAGTACTGAACAAACTAAGGCTTCTATTTATCTGAGTTAGGTGTGCTTACCTTGCTGTGAAGAAAACTGATGGCTAATAAGACTTCTTTGCACACGGCAGCTATCTGATCTTCGTTCATCACAGTTTCCATCACTACATCTGTCAATGGACCACCTTGCAAAAGCTCCATCACCACCTAAAACACATTGACAAGTATATAAGGAGCACCCTAACCATTTCATAAGGACCTTAACCCCTTCTTCATCATATTGATAAGTATTTTAGCATTTTTTACAAATAATTATCAATATGTTTTTGTTATCCTTACTGTAGATGTGGTGTAAATTATATTAGAGACTTTTTATGTATTTACTTACTTAAACAGGAAAAAGTAATCATCCATTTGAGGGATATTACTTATTCATATAGTATTTATGTAATTTATTATGTATTTATGGTATCTTTAGGATTAAGTACAAGAGTATATATCTGTAGCGAATAGAATTGAAATAAATAAAAGATATATTATGTATCTGTATGTACCCATAACTGATCCCCGACAACATAGGCGTCTAAGAAATTGACGAGATTTTTATGATTGAACTCTTTCATGACTCTGATCTCATTGAGGATGAGTTCCTTCTTTGGCTGCCTTGTCAGATCAATCTCTTTGATGGCAACCCGTTCTCCCGATACCATATCCTTGGCAGTGTACACCGTCCCAGAGGCTCTGGAATCAAATAAAATGAACTTATGATTAAATCTAATGTCATTACTAAGTATTATTACATATATTCTACTTCTATATGCCTACGATTCCTAACTATACACTGAAAATATTTCCTTTCACTTGTCTTTCACTCTTTATACATTGTTATATAATATGGGATATTGATATTGATATGAATATGATTCAATAGTTATCATAGAAAGTTATTAAACTGACAAAAGATACTTCATAATAAGCTTTCAATAGTATTATACATATAAATATAATATGGATGAGATTTATAAGGTTGTAACTTGTAATGTAACTATCATTCATCATATATTATATATATTATATCATTCCATTTATCAAAGAGATCTACGCAGAAAATAGAGGATACAGATGAAAGGACAGAACAAAGCAACACAACGCAATACCCATTCAATTTCGCCTGAACTGACTGAACTGAACACGTAACTGACGTAACAGAAAACAAAACTAGGGCATTAAATATTCATTCCGGGAAGGACCTGCTTCTATTGATTGGAATCGCATTCAACATTCAAAGGAAGCAATTCGTTTCCCATCAGCTTTGATTATCAAAATGAAATTTCAAATATCCACAATAACCCACAAAACTTTAAAATATTACAATAGACAAAACAACAAGTGGCGGCGAAATAATGTTGGCCCATTTCAGTTTACAGATTAGGTTACAGTAGAACTATTTTGAGTATTAATCATCATATTATGTGGATGTGGATAATCCTGTGTTAATCGCAGAAGCTGCGATATAATAAATGGTAGAAGTACAAGATAATTTTGTTGATTTCAAAAAATCTTGTGTCGTCCATTTACGTGCTACTAAATGTTATGTATGGTCAGGTCATTCTCATTTGTCATGCATTTGCTATAGCAAACGTTGTGTCTGGTATTTTTATTATACAAGCCAGGATATAAGTACCACATCTCTGCAATACTTGTGTGAGAATAAATTGTTAATTGTCGCAAATTAATTTAAACGCACCCTGAGCCAACTTCCCTCGACTTTTGAAAACGGTCGTGTGGATTATTCGGATTGCATATTTTTCGCATCTCGATCATTACATCTTCATCTGAGAGACGGGAAGGATCTTCTTTCTTACGCAAAACTGTCGTAGTGGTTGTATCCACTTTCACTTGATCTTTGGATTTCCCATGATCGGGAGGAGGACGAGTGCTGATCTCCTATAAAATTAGTAATTTACGATTTTACGAAATTCTGCGATAGGTACGTGAACAGAAGAAATATGGCAAAAAATGGTTTACTAAATACCTGATTAATATTGGGTACCGCTGGTTGCTTATTGACCTTTGGAGGCAGTGGTGGTCTCATAGGATCTTCATCTGTAGATGAAAAGAAGAAAATAATTACCTATGTAAATGGCTATGTATGGCTTGAAAGCAACAGCAAGCAGCCAGGTAATATTAAGAAGTAGGCAGAATATAATTTTCTACTCTACTGCAGCAAAATTACTAAATATTTAAGCAGCTATCAAACTATAGACGAATATGTCAGTAAACTAATTAAATGGCCATCAATGTTATAAATGCATACTTCGTAATACAATGAAAGTATTCGTAATATTGTGTATTTGTAATTTTGGTAAATATGGATAATATTGTTAATCCTTATTATATTCGATAAAAAAACCCCCGCTACATAGAAATCATATCATTACGATAGAAAAAACATTTTAGGACATTTTAATTTATTTTAATGACGCATTAAGTGTCAGTTGGCATAATAAACGTACCTATATGTAGAGTACCAGAAATGGAAGTTTATTTTATATTTTCCCCAATTATGTAGTTATTTTTATTTCTATTGATAATCAAAAACTTTTCCATGTTACAAAATGTAGAGCAATAAATATCTTATATTGAGCTTAGGCATATTACAACATACTTAATAGAATAATGTACGTCATAGTATGCTATATCTGAGTTAGAGTGGAATTTCCAATAATAAGGAAAGCACCTGTAGAAAAGCCTTCTGAATGTGCGTATATACCGAATATAGTATGTAGTGTGCCATAAAGTAACTATGGTACGAGTATGTACTACATTGATGGCAGGTAAAGACATGGCTTATTAAAATGTCACGCTTGGTTTGTCTCTTGTGGGAAGGAATAAAGAATAATGAAGCTAACAGAGCGTGTTTCACTCTTAGAAAACGGAAAACCAGCGACACAGGTATAATTAGGAAGAAAAGGGTGAAAGCATTAATCTAAGCAGAGATCCATATGAACACTAAGCTAATGTTAAATAGGAAAGGAGCTTAACTTTAGAGCTTTTCTTTCTTATGCTCAGTCAGTTCTTTTGTGATGCGACTTGTGAACTTGTGACTTGGGTGAACGAAGATGAATCAAGACTTCTATAAAGAATTTACTTTGGACCACCTACTCTTACTATTTTGCATATGCATACTTATTATGTAAGAGAAAAGGGAAAATAAACTTTATCATAGCTGCCCCATATTTAATTAGGACGCAATGATATCAATGGAACAGGATTTCTTAATGAGCACTTCTATTAATATCATATTTGTTTTAGATCCCTAGAAAATATTTCCTAACTTTCCGTAGTAGCATTTTAGACAAACTTCTAGCGGCATTTGAAATGTAGATAGTAATCTATGTTTGTAAACTAATTTTGAAAACAATTCGTCAACTTTTAATTTGAAACGCTTACAAATTCAATAAAAAGAACGCTTTAAGTTTTTAGGAGCAAAACTTGGTTAACATACAGTAAACATTTCTGGGAAGTGTTCAATTAAAATGTATTCTTCGTCTTCTTATAGAGTTGCTCAAACTATTTTACTTAAGGCTGAAGTACTACATAATAAATACTATAAAAAGCAAGATCAAATGCGCCCTTCACTAATTCTAAATACTTATGCTTTATTTTCATTTCACAGTAATTCGTGATTGTAATGCAGGTCTTTGAAGTCTAATCGTACGTAGAAAGTACTTAGGTTGAATAGGTAATGATTAAACAATCAGGGATCTGTGTAGGTATTGTTTATTCGGCATCGCATAGTTTGCTTTTCTGCAGAATTTGCTAATGAAATAATTGTCTCTGTAACAAATACAGTCTATATTATATAATATTTAGTGGAATACTTATTACGTGGTGCAAAATTTTGAGCAACTTGTAACCATGTAGGGTTACAAGTCCCAAATATACTGTACTTATCAATATTAAAGGCCTGTGAAATTTTCAAATATTATAATAAGTAGAAACATATCTTCATAAAATTTATAAATCCCATACGCAAATATTATGTAATATGTACATAAGAAATGCATAGGTAACTTACTTTTAATCAACAAGCCGATAAGTAAATGAGTGGTAGAATGTTACGCTGCGATAGGAAAAGCATTATTTATTAATAAAATTTCATAATAAAGCCACCATAGATTAAATTGCTATCATATTTTATATATTTAGGATTTTCGGAAATTAATTTATTATTACTAGTATGGTATATGCTGTAACTATGTAATAACTAGCAAATCTATATACATAACTTATTTTATTATAAAGAAATTGCAATAAGCGTTGCTTAAGAAAGGCAAAAGTAGAGCTAATGCAGTTGGTATAATTAAAAAGAGGAAACTTGCCCAAAGCGTGTTGAATGGCTTGAGACTCTTCCTCGACACGCTCTTGAGTGGCTGTCACTTTGAAGTCTTGAGCACCAGTTTGCTGTTTATTAATAAAGGCCAGCATTTTTAAAGCCTGGATGGCCTGCTCTGAATTCTTCTGCATTTCTTCACTCCTGAAACCATGAAAACATATTTAGAAAAGCTGATTTTAAAGAACTGCATAGCATAGCATTCTTTTACAGAAGCAGAGTTAAATAGTTGATTATAATTATTAGGTATTCTAATGCATAACCCTAATTAATGCCAATATTTTTAAATGCATAAATAGACTGTTAGCGTTAACTGTTAGCGCTTAAATCACATGTAAATATGTATCTGAATTATTTGCATTTGTTTTGTTGTAAATTAGTAATGCATTTTATATAAAAGGGTTGTCGTGTAATACAGATACATTAATTTCTTTAAATTTTAATTAGTCCAAACAATAGAACATTGACATTGACACTATAGCTATAGGTAGGTACCTAGGTACTAATAGGTTTCTTCATGTAGGCATTTTATAAAATTGCCCTGTCTAGTAGCGACATTGAGCATTTTTATTAGTCATACATGCTTTTTATCGTTCAGATATTAACAAAATAGCTCCAATAAAACTGAAAAAATGAAATCTGAGTCTATGTGAAGTATCCATGTACGTTAAGATAGAAACTATGAAACAATGAGCTCACTGAATTTGCATAGAATTTACAAATGTATTATTTGAGGCATTAATTTCAGTATAATAATATTACACACTCATTCAATGCACAGCGAACTTAATGAGTGTAGTTTGTCTTCTAGTAATGGCCACTCCAAAGTTTTAAATGTTAAATTATCTCACAACAGCAAAAATAATTAGAGACATTCAGAATTTCTACTTAAATGTAAAACTGAAATAGTATTACGGTCCTACTCCTACTTAAATGCAAATTATTTTGTTTGTGGTAATACTACAATGCTAATATTGCCAATGGGAATTACAAAAATGTATATTATAAGATATCCACCTAGTAGAACAATATGTAGACAACTTACCCGATTTCATGTTCTAGAAGCCGAAGCCATGGTCCTGGAAGGCCTACCAAATTGCCGGTTTTTTTGTCCAATTCCACATGAACAGGCTGAGTAACATTGGTAGGCCCGCCAATATCCCGGATACCATCCTCATTAGATTTCCCTATTCTCTGCAGACTCTTCGTAATTCTTTTAATCATCTTTTATGAGTTTTCTTGTCCGAGTTTGATTTTAATATTTCCTTCAGAAGTTCAATATTACAGATGATTTTTAATCTCCGTGAGCGTGTAAGTAATACTTCTTTAGGTTTTATCCGCAAATGAAAAAATATGTACAAATAACTAATATGTAATCACTGTTTGGCATTAGCGAATAGTTAAAATTTTGGTAAAAATGTATTATACAGAATGATAAAAAGCCTTAGAATGAGAACGTATATAAAAGAAGCACTAAAACCTCTGTGTCGTTTCCAATAGTCTAATCAAGGAAGTTCAGATGAGACTTGTTGAATGAGAAGGGTCGATTCTCTACTCTGGAAAGCCTTTATAGGAAAAGTATTACATATTATACATATTAAAATTAGTTGTCTATATGGTGAATGAAATATGTGTTACAGGCGCTTTCATAAGTATGTACGTATTTATAACTGCACAACAGAATAATGGAAAAAAATACTTAATTTGGGCACACACACACCCAATATGGGTTAGACACCCATCTACTTAGAAAACCGAAACAAATTACTTTAAACTGTACCCACCTTCTGCAATTATGTATTTCTTACAATATTCAATGAGAATATTTCTGTAAAAATAACGACACACTTTTAGCACCTGTAGAGCTTATTTCATTACACACGCTAGCAAATATTTGGTTAGCAAAAAGAGTAGGCAATGAGTAGAATGTAACCTGCCGGCCTTAGAATGTCACCAAGTCAAAAATGTGTACCGAGATATTGAGCCGAGTGGTGTCTGGGTTGTATTTTTTGCTCTGATAATTCTTTAATGTTTAGGTCGGTACTTTGGAGAATTTGTTAAAATGACATTCTTTGTCTAAACCCCAAGGAAATTTTGCAAATTTTCTAAAAGCTGGGTCACATAGAAAGATTTAGTTCAATGTATTCTATTAATTATTAAATAAAATAAATATCTCGCTTATATTGTAGTGGAATGGAATACTGATAGTGGAAGAAACCTCGGCAAACAAATTAGGGAAGGGTTAGTAGTAGTTATTTAGTAGATAGTAGATAATACAGACAATATACAGCAGCAGCGTTGTTGGGCTGGGTATGTCATGTCTCTGACGTGACAAGAGTAGCAGATAAAGCTGTAATATTATACAAACATATTTAATAGTAGGCACTAGGCAGCATACAAAGCAAAACAATATTCACTAAATGCAAATGGGAATACTTTATGACCATGTATGTGGTTTATGTTATTATGTATGTATTATGTATGTCCTTACTAATTGTGTTGTGAACCGGAGTCTGGTTCTGGAATCCAGAAAGATACGCTACAACAAACATACAGAAACAGCTAAAGGAAAAAAATTACTGTGCATGTTCATGTATTAGCTTAAAGTAATATTATTTATCCTATCCAGTACTTACTTAGACATGTGTTTTAATATGCATGATTCAATTCCTCTTTTAAGTACCTACAGATATATATAGTTATAAGAATTTATATTTTGTATCCCTATCGTGCTATGATAATATATGTAAAGCATAATAGGAAGGAAGGTTCGGTAAATATTTTAAATAAGTGTATTATTTATGCAGGGATGTATTACTTATCATGCAAAACACATTTCAATTCCAGTATTCAATGTGCTATACCGCTATGCTATGTTATAAAATATGGTAGCTGCCTAATTTAATTAGCTATATGCATGCAAAGGGTAAACCATGTATTATGTAATATAGATAATTTTAGAGGGGTAGATGATATTGTAATTTACTTACTCTTACAACTTTTGGGGCATACTGACATAAGTACATAATGCAACTTAAACAGTATAGCTATTGTTATTGTTCCAAATTGCATACATACTCATACGATTACTCTACGATACGATATATTATATTATGCAGATTCCTTTTATTTATTTATAAGTAATCCTGATATTATAAGTAGTGCATGTATTGTATACACCTTTGACCAAGTTCATTTTCCCGATAATTAAATATTTTATAAATATTTTAAATTATTAATTTTTAAATTGTTCCAATCTCTGCGAATAGATGTTACAATAACGGAATACATAAAATTGGTTAGCTTTTAGCTAAAGAGTGGGGCTCTTAAACTGATATATAGTGAAGAGATTTATGAGTGATCCCTCCCAAGCTCAAGCAATAATGTTAATATGATTACAGATATTAATTATATCTATCTGTTATAATATTATGTGGTTGTGAGATAGGAATACGTTCACTCAATGCCATGCATGGTCTGATATTTTGTCACAATCTGTCTACCAAGCAATAATGTAGGTATACTTATGTATACCATACCGAACTTTTCATCCAAATGTGTAAATAAACTATACAAAATACCTATACTAATTGTATAGATATAGATACCTAAATAGTAAGTAGTAGTATAAGTTAAGTATTGCGCGTAAATATACTGGTAATAAGTAATAAGTGCTTATAAAGGAAATGCATGTAGACCGATTATTTACATTACAATTTACACTTTACATAAGTAGGTTTTCACGTATCCGCGTTCTACGTGTGGGAACCTCAAAGGAAACGACATTTGTCACGAAATGTATCTAAATGCCTATTTATATGTGAATACCTACGCCCAAAATATTAACGAATGGATACAATATAATATAATATATATATAACAGATATAATAGCGTAGAAGTACCCACTACATAGTTAGTCTATTTTTTTCCTCACAAACTTTCCTAGAATTTGCATGTAGAATGTAGAACTAATGGAGCAGCACCGTGAATTGTAAATGTAAAATTACATACTTTAGACTTAGACTTTACTGTTACATTAGTCACAAAATTTCGCCAGAACAGCCAGTATATAAAATGAATAGGATGATTGTTAAGAGGAATGGGAAAGGAAATGTATATCTAACGATTATAAACTATTTACCCATACTGTAATATAATTTTATTATGAATGATAATGTTTATAAACAATAAATGGGCATTGGGGATCGATTTGATTTAAGTAGTTTTATGATGCACTTCAGATTACAGATACTCTGGCATGTATAGGTTAGGTACTCATCTAAATTGTGCATGCATTTTTGATGAGTTATGTTGAGTTATGTTCAACTTAACTGTAAAACCACTTTATACCATGATAGCAGTACTTATGAATGAAAATCTCCAAGCTCGAAACGATATTTTTCATTATGTGTAAAGATCATGCAAAAATATCATGAGTAAATTATTGAGAATGAGTAGTATGAAATTAGTTGCTAGTATAAATATTAACAGAGCTAAACAACTTGTGAATCCCTGCGTACAAATATTTATAATAATATTATTATGGAGCGTATTACTAACTTTAAGTAATAGTTATTGCGTTCTATTAATTTAATTGTAGTAAATTAAGCTAAATGGTCAGTTTCTCTTCTTACCCTCAAGTGCAAAAGTTTGTCTCATTTCTTTTTATTTTTAGTTTACTTACCCTTACATACTACTATGCAAAATATGGCTAGCACAAAGCTCAATTGCATGTGTATATTCATTTAGTATATATTAACATAATATTTAAACAATTATTATACGATTGTATGTCTCACCCTACCTAAATTCACTGGGCCACGGCTAGGCTTCACTAAAAACTAATGATTTTTTGACTGTTCAACATTGTAAACTCTGTACAACTTGTACTGTGTAAGCCACATGTGGGCTTATTTAGCAGTAGCTCCCACAATAAGTTATTAATACCAGATGCATTAAACGGTTTCATTGATAGATAACCCGTAATAGCGTCTCATATCACGATTTTCCCGAGATTCTGGCTTGAGACAATTCTACACTTGGCTAAAATCTTCTACAGGATAGTACTCCCTAGTCCTTATAGTATCAGGAGGGTAATCTTACCTAGTTCTGGGCTCATAACCGTCAGTTTTAAAAATTCTTCTAAGATATTTGCATTTTGTACAAGATTAATTATTATTGTAAGATTTAGCTACTAATGAGACTAAAACGCCCTTACTAATGTTTTTTGCATCCTACATAGCCACTTATGAGAATTACTTTTGCCCCTTTTGCCCACCTGCCACTTAGCCATGTAGTCATTTAGCCAGCTAGTATAACACTGATCATAACTATTTTTTCAGATTTACTGATACTAACTTATTCCTCATTTTAAATAGATTTTGACAGCTATTACTTATTTCAGCATCTCTAATTGATTCCATCCTCAATTAGACGTCCATGTAACTTTAATCACAGTTCCGTGTAGAAAATAGGGAAAGGCAAAGCAAAATAATATATTATGCAAATAATAATAGTAGGTGGTAATGGTAACAATAATGTAGAAAGATTCTTTGGCTGTTATAGTAGCGAAGCATGCAAAAGACTACTTATACAAAAATAATACAGCCTTACTTACAAATACATTTTTATTAGCTATCTGTATTCCTTCTATCAACTATTACACAAGGTAGAAAGAGACAAGAAGAGCAGTGCAGTGTTATCTGTTGCAATTTGCTATGCTATGCAAAAAAAGTGTGGGAAAATTAACACATTTGTTGTCCTTTGCTGTCGGTGACGCCCAAACTGGCATAACGCTTTTCTACCTTTGGCCTTGTAACTTTTGTTTCTTAGTTTTAAGTTCCATTCTTCAAAATAACATGGCCTTTTAACACGGAACGGTAAGTTATTATTTTAAATTACACCTAATTTACCATTTAATTACCTTTTTATTAAAAAGTGTTGTAGAAATATGATTAGTGGATATCTCGTAATTTGACTCTGGAATTCTGGCAACACAAAGCACATGTTCCGTTTTGGGGTTTAATAGTAATGTAAATATTGAATAGCTAATATTGAAACATCAAACAATTGTAATATTTAACTTGACATTCAACATTTAAAACTTAGCATATTTGTAAATTATTTTACCCTTCCTATTGTTCCTATAAGTATATTGATTGATATTTGATATTCAGTTACTAACACGAATGACTAAAAGCAATGGCTCACTACTACTACAGGTGGTTGAAATGTGATTATTTTGCATTTGGAAGATAATCTTGAATTATTTAACTCAGGAACTGAATGTAAATGCTATAGTATTTAAACATGTGTGCTTTTCTTATAGTATGGGTATGATATGATTATTTGTCGGATAGAAAGTGTAATGATAATTAAATACGATGTGTATACTAATTTAGTAATGGTTAATTTTTATATTTCAGATTTCAGATTGAGAGACAGGAACTGTAAACTGCAACGTGTTTCACTGGATTCCTATGTAGAGAGACCTGAGATTAGTGTACTAGAAATTACAGACCAAAAAACAAACTAACTACAGCCCTTAACAGACGATTAATAAAGTTACTGCAATACGAACCAAATTAGACTATATTTAGATTTATACTACAATGCAGGTGGTAAGTAACTTTATGGCTACTTTACTAACTAATAAGATTCAATAATTCGTATTTTATTGCTTGAGTTGTATTTAATGTTGGTCATATAACATTATGTCTTTAAGAAAGTTAAGAAGTACCATAGGTAGTGACCTAGTGACTATAATCCATAATATAATCTATATTCCATTGTTTACAGGATTACAGTTTAGAAGCATTTAAGGAGCCGCGAGGTTTTCTCAAGATTTTGCAATGGGTCAGTATGTCATTGTTAGAATTGAGAATGTATATGTTGAATGTATTTTATTATCAATATGAATTAATAGTTTATACTGAAGTCTAAAATAATCTTTTAATAATTGAATTGTATAAATATACTATTTCAGCTATTTGCTATATGCGCCTTCGCAACTACAGTAAACTTTACCACCAGTTTCGGGTTTGACATAAAGTGCGGCTCCGAGGACGCGCAACATATACACCAAAATGTGGAATATCCTTTTTCGTAAGCTGTAATTTTTCACTTTTAACAAATATTTAGTTTGCGACCTGTCTAATTTCGTCTTCCCAACTTTCAGATTGGACCACGTCCATCAACAAATTCCGTGCAATGGAGATCATAAAAATGTATGGTTTGTTGGGAATGCTAAAGCAGATGCCGAATTTTTCGTAACGACCGGGGTTTTATGCTTTCTCTACGCCACAGCTGTGACAGCCTTGTATGTTTTTGCTGACAAAGTTTACATGGAAAGCAACAAACTGCCCATGATAGTAAGCAACCGTGTATTATTGCTTTTTTTTATTATTTGGACTACCTACTAAAAGCCATATAAAATCTGTTATTACCTTACAAAGCATGGAAGCAAGTAAACATTTTAGTGCGTTGTTTATAACATAAGATAAATAAAATAACACCTAACGTAAAATCTAATAAAAATAGAAAAAGTGCATACAAAGACATGGTTTTGTGTCTATTTAATATGCCAAAGACATTGTTTCTAAGGGTTTTACTCAAGGGGAATTTAATTTTTAATTCCAATGTAAATATTTTGACACAACTTTTGATAAAAGATTAAATTTAAAGAAGACTTATAGTTTTGCAGTTGCGAAATTAAGTTAAATCCTGTAGCGTTGTTGCTGTTAATAATAATTGTTTATAAGCTTACGTTATGATAATTAAGACAGGTGCCTTGCCTAGTAGATATAGGTTTATTGATATGCTTCTCGAGTTTATATTAATTGCACATATTATAGCATGATAAGCAATAAATTTAAGCACCCGACCTAGTAGTCTAGTATCACCAATTTAATTACTGCGTATTAAAATGTTTTTAATGCAATTTAATGTACTTATTTAATAGGACTTTTTTGTGACACTTGTGTTTGCTGTATTTTGGCTATCTGGCAGCGCCGCTTGGGCAAAAGGATGTTCTACAATGCAAAGTGCATCAAATCCGGCTGAATGGTATCATGACGATCATTACGATCCTTGTAAAGATCAGGAGGTTGTTTGCAGCAATCCGCATGCCGGCTCCTTCACCGGGGTCATCATCAGCATTGTAAGATATTTAATTATATTTTCGTTTCTTTTAATTTGTGGCTAAGCCTCCCGATTATTCTATTTTAACGATTTTAATTGTATTTCTCAGCTATTTGGATTTATTAACTTCGTCCTCTGGAGTGCCAATTTGTGGTTCTTATACAAGGAGACAACGTGGTTCGAAAGCATTATGAAGAATACAAGTATGACCAATACGGCTACCACAAGTAGCCCCGCCACGTAAACAATGAATTAATATACCTATGCACTTGCACAAGTCAGAATGACGAAATTTTCGATACCTTTCGATACCTCGATTATTGAAGACTAGTATATAAAATATTACAATTAAAAGATCAAAATGTGCACTTATTACTTATGTACGTGTTATTAGATTTAACTTCATTGTATAGTACTTAAATACCTACTTAACTTAACTTGCTATACATACTACTTAATATTTGTACTTTCGGAATGTGCCTACTTATTACAAAGACACCGAATCTTCTAGTTATGAGTGACAGCTAGTTGTATAATGTAAATTGCAAATCGGTGGTAGAAAAGAAAAGGGAATGACTTGAATCTGTTACTGTTAATGTTTGTTGGAGACTATCTATATAGTTGTTAGGTTATGTAGGTACCTGTTGTTTGAAAATGTGAACAAAAATAAAATAATATCGTAGATATTGATATATAAAATAGGTTGTAGCTAATGTAATGCACAAAAAAAAAGAGATCTAGAACGTAATTTAATGTTCAAATTTAACTAATGTGTTTCCTTCCATTTACAAACTTAAATAAAATGAAATACTTGTAGGCCTAATCTTCCCCAAAGTGCAATAAATAGGTGATTGGACATGTAAAGACTTTTTGAGCAGTATCGAAATGTATGTATCTTTAAACGTTTTATAACTATATGTATTGTCTAATGATATACAACCGTAAATCGGCCCTGCCAAAATTTGCTGCTCATCTTCGACTTGACTAAATGTTAGCCACTCCGAAATGTAAATCTTTTGTTAAAATTTATGTTAAGATACTCAATATCGAAAATTCTAGACAATCCTATTCACCTACTACGTATCGATCTTTAGAAGTGTCACAAAATGTAAACATTTTGCACATTATATATTTTCAAAAATATATTAACAAAATACCTATAGGTAACTCTTTTTCATTAAAGACCATTAACATAACAGCCAAATTAAATGAAAATTGTTCAAATCTATGTAAAAATAGTTCGACAAATCTCTTGTACAAGAAAAAACATTTAAATTACAATTGTAATGCCAAACTGTTTGGAGATTTTTCTACTTTTGCTAATATTACAACACATTTCTTTTTTTGACTGTGTGACTTCTCACTTAGATAATAATGTCGACGTAGTACTCATCATACTTACTGATATCGTTATTATACATACGTGCTTAAATACTTAATTGAAGAAGAATCTAATGTACTTCTGGTTATGTACTTACTCTTTTGTATACTATGGAAGATGATGGTAGCTGGTGTATTTTGTAGCTTTATATTACTTTCAAACTAATATTTATTTATGAATTAATAAACTGTTGTTTTGTGTTGTAAGGAATTAAGGAGCATTCATAATAGGTACTATTCATTATTAGCATAATTCGCTACATGCATGTGCACTTATGAACTTGCTGTTAAATATTGCTAACAAATTCGTTTTGGACCTAGAGATCTTTGTGGCATAAGTTTCACTGTTGTACTAAACGTAAAGACTTAAAGTACCAACTAAAATAAATTAAATCGATAGTTATATTTACATCTTAAAATATCTTTATTAATGTTTTCAGATCATACAGCATAATGAAGAGATCAATTACAGATCTGAATTTCCATTATCAGCGGACAGTTAAAAGTATCTTGGGTAGGCGTAAATATCTTCCTTGTCAAATGGCAAAACTCAAAATATCTTTGATATGAGTAATAATCAAGTTAACAATATTTTTCGGATTTTGGTTCCTATTTATTGGAAACCCAAAAATGATCTTACGTCAATACTACATTGCTTATGGACGGAGTTTAAAATTAAACAACATGGTCATATCATTTACTTGAACACAGATATTAATCTACTCAAATTCAATGCTATATATACATTCACAATTTACTTTAAAATAGTTTACGTCAAAATAGTTAGCTTGTTGGTTTTTTTGACAATTGCTTAAGAATTTGTTTGACATTTACATTAATATCAAGTGATCACAAAAGTATGTATTAATCTAATAAGAGATCCATTACATTTAAAAAGTAAAAAAGATTAGAAAGTCCTGTTAGGTACCACAAAGGAGTCAACTTTTGGACTTTAAAACGAACTGTTTTAACATTTTTGAACGCTTTAAAATGGTCATTTATACAAAAACAAACATGTACAATATCAATAAAAGCAGTGAGTTTCGTTGATGAGATTAAAGGCATATGGTGTTTACGTTATCACAACATGCATACAATCGTATGCTATTAAGCGTCTATCGTGATTTAATTTTACTTTCTACCTCTGCAAGTTTCAAGTTAGCCAGTCTAAATATTTTTTCCAGGCCTTCGTAGTCCACAAATTTAGCATCCCCTACACTTTCCACGAATTTTTCAATTCTGTCATTTTGATTTCCTGATTTTAGAACGTTAGCACGCATATTTTTAGTACAGTGCCCTACATTTTGCTTCGCAAGTACCCGTTGTTCACCAAGTTGCTTCAAAACTGCCGAGGTCACACGCCGTTCTAAGGTGGTTAAAAACTGTCTGAGCGTACTAATGTCTTGGTGAAATCCATGCGTTTCAAGTTTACGTCTGTGGTCTTCTTTCTCCCACCTTTGCTCCAAGATTTTTATTCGTTCGTAAAGTTTCTGCTTATTGGCCTATTCAAAACATGACGCTATATATTTCTAAATCGTTAAATATTAACTTACATATTCTATACTATTAATACTTTCTTACCTCGTATTGATTCTCAGCTACGGAGTGGGATTCTTTTCCTCGTCTATATTCTTTCTCCATACGGCAAAATTTTAGTTCATATTCCTTGATTATATTTTCTTTTTCCGTCAACTGATTCTAAAGCAGAAGCAATTCATTTGTTGGTAGTAAGGTAGTTACCTCACAAAAAGAATTGTATTTAAATTTTATGGATTAGATACATACCTTAACTCTCTCTAAATCAAGATTCCAACACTCCGGACGTCTATCTTTTGCTAAAATGCCACATAAATCAACAACATATAATTTTAGTCAATTTCAATGCTTAATATTATGTAAGAGACAGATTAATTTATCTTTTATAAGTAATAACAACAGCGTACATATTTCTTGGACCTTTCCGTTAGGCTTGAAATCATCTAATACTGGTGATTCTACGTCAAACAACCCCTTCAGTCTCGAAAGTTCCACTTTTGTCTCCATTTGCTCTTCCTCTATGGACAGCACTTGTCTTAACAGATCCAATTTGGAATTTAAAAGTGCATGTGAGAATTCTTTGACCTCCTCCAATCTAATAAAAACGTAGTGAATTAAGTGACTTGTCTAATTATTTTTGTTGCTACATAAAAACAAATCTGACATCAAAATCAAGATGGCTATTTTATTTTACTTACTCTAGTGCCGTCTTTCGGGCCTCCATACTACACTGCTTTTGTGCTAACTTACTCTCCTCTTTTGCAAATTCCAGGGTTTCATGAAAGGCGTCTAATTCACTTTGTCTTGATTTTTCGAGATTCTTTAAATGAGATTCTAAAGTTTCAATTTTTTTCCGTAGGATTAAAGGATTATCGTGTTCGTGGAGATTCGATTTATCTGTAGTATTATAAACGCCACCCATTAAAAATGAATTTTAACACAGGAGTAATCTCTATTGTAAATTATAACTATTGTAATGAAGTATGTAGCTTACACTGAGAAATTTCTTTCTTCACGTCCCCTATTTTGTCCAATATCTGTGGAGATTTAGGATTGTTTTGAAAAAGGAATCCAACATCTCGCTCCGTCACACCTCCCAAAAGAAGCGCTGCGTTAAACTTTCTGCGATAATCATCCAATTCCAACTGTAACCAATTAAAATCATAAAAATATATGGATTAATAAAGAGGTCATTTTCTTTAAGATTCCTTTGACCATTGGAAAGCTAACTTAGAATGATACACGCACATCTCTTTTGGTCATAAAGAAATAAACACACATTTCATTTTTCACCATTATATTGAACCGAATTCTATATAGAAGTATTTTGTCAATTGAATTTACAAAAAATATCTAAAATAGGAGAAGATATGTAGACAATAATAATATATAGCAGATTGTAATACCTTAGCCAATTCATGTTCTCTAAGAAGTGCTTGATAATTCGACCGTTCTTGAATGAGACTGCATTTAAGTTCCGTCACGTCACTTTGCATACTCGTGATTTGATCGTCTCTGGCCAGAATTGTTTTCTTCATATCATTTTCCGTGACCATCAACGTCTTGCACCTGTAATGGTAAAATATGCATAATATAAAAAATTGTAAGCTGCAATAATTAGCATTAATTAATTCAAAATGTAAAATGAACAACTTTCAGAAGAGCTTTTATAGTATGGACGGAAGCAGAAAGTAATTAATGTAACTTACTCAACTAGAAATCGATCCGCTTTTGCCATCTCCGTAACAAGCGTTTGTAATTTTGTCACATAAAAGTAGTAAAAGTCAACAGGAGTAGCAAATGCAGTCATCCATGCTTCAGGAGTTAAGACTTGTTTGTCGTCTAATAATTTGAGAAATTTTGAAGCGGCAGTGATACGTTTTATTTCGCTATCCGTATCATCAGATGTGCTTGAAATTAGTTCATACCTCTTCTTGAATCTCGACATTTTTGCACAATAAAATGATTTTGTTTTCTTGAGTCAATATTTATATTCAATGGCTGTCAGATTCGATGTTCTGCTTTTAAGAAATTCGTTGCTGTTGAGCTGAACTTGGGACTTCCATGTATCCACATTAAAGGAATCTGTAATCAAAGAAATCATTATATAAATACGCAATTAAATAGACAAGGATACATTTAGTAAGCGATAAAAAATTAGAATGCGTTTCGTTATTCCATTTTTCACCTTAAAGTTGTCAGCGTTTAAAGAATAGTTTCATCTTTACCATATTATCGAAATTGTATAGTATACTACACAAACGAACACCTTTCTTTTCTCAGGGTCTAAGCAATGACAAAGAGTTTTAACATAACGTTTCTGAGAGGAAATGGCAAGAACTTGCTTTGTCAATTTTTTTGAAGAATTACTAGCAGCTCTACAAAAATATAAATAGATATCAAAATTATAGTTTTCGGCAGAACGAACGGTTACAAAATAATTCGAATGAGATTCTATCCCGCAATCCCGCTGCAATTTTTTTCCGGTCACGAGAGTAGAATTTCTACTCCAATCCACTAATGTTCCCAGAGCAAGTTCCACTGTTCCAACTTCCAACTCCCAATCAAATAGAAAAAGTACAGTAAGAATAAAGTACACTACTTGCAATAAAATCTACATATTATGCCAGCTAAACTCCTTGTATGTATCTATACAATACATCCATGCATGTATTTCATACCCTCAATTTTCCTGCATGTGCATGTCCCGTCCCTCAATCCCTACACATAAATCATTATTATGATATAGTACAAACAAATGGCAAATCTAGAACTCCGTCGTAGTCTCTTGTGGTGTAACTCCCCTACATTAATTTTGAATTGGAGTGCAACTTCAAGGAAACGACAACAACATTATACTTATTAATTAAAAATGTTCTACTCAATTCTATTGTACTTAGACTTACATAACATACATATTAAACTCGACCGTCTAGATTATTTATAACCCTTTTGGAATTCAATTACTTGTTACGCAAGCAAAAGCGACTACAATAATCAATATATATTATCCTAAATATCACAACACAAAAGACTATTCAAATATTTCACTAATAGTAATAGCTATTGATCTAACTATTTTAATGACCATCAATATTTTGTCCATAATTACATTTTTATCTCCTTTTCTTGTCTAGCAACGACTAAAAACAATGGGTAATAAGAAAAACATACCAATAAAGAAATCTATGATCTGAAACAATAACAATATTAAGATCCTGAAAATAAACTCATTAACGCGTTGCAAAGCTCAATACCGAGACACAAAATTAATCCAAGGAGCCAAAATACCTAGAATTATTTATAGGTGTGTTATCTCATTACCTCATTACAATTCCTACAGATATAATTACACTCATTTTTCATACACCTACCACCTATTAATAATGTTTTTAGCCGCCCTGAACTTTTGAGCATAAGCTTTGACGGCGGCCAAGGGACGCAGCGAACAACGCCAATGTCCTGATTTCGGGATTTCGTAAATACAATGCACAAAAAATATTAAATAGCTACACTTATTACTACTACCACACTACTACATCATGTACCTAACTATTATCCACTTGCCATTGCTTATTGCTACTACACGCAATATAGTAGTAGTAGAGTACAGTACTTGTTCTTGAACTGTACCAGCTTTAGAGGCTGTGATAATAGAGCGTAACCTACATAATACCTTACGCTACCATATACTGTAATACTGTTAAGAAGACAGTCGAACAGTCTATTAAATATACATGTTTGGTGCGCTTAGGTTATACTTTAGTTTAAACAACACACAGCTCAGTGCAAACTGCTATTATAATTATAGCATACAACGGACTACGCAATCTTATGAGCCAACTAACAATAAGGATAACTTGATACATAATAAGTACTAGGGGAAAATCCCCCAAAAAAGTGTGTAAATCCTTACGCACTTACGTTAATCGTTATAATATAGGAATACAGATATACCTATGGATAGATTTAATATAACACAGTATACCATTAATGATGCCTATTGATGTTATGTTAATGCTTTGTTTTGTAGTAGTAGTATAGGCAATTTAAATTGCCTTCACAACAAGACAACATTCACTCACTATCAGACACAACACGATGTACAGTACAGTAACAAGAGTACCTAAACCTAACGAGAACAAGAAAAGCCAGGTCAAATCAGCGACGACCAAAGCATTTCTGAGCCCTTAGGAAAATTAACAAAAGGGCTCCTTACATTTATTCCATTTTATACAGAAAAAACATTTAGAACACTTCTATCCGCCAGTATACGGCAAGTAAGAATGTAAGGCTACTATTGCTAGATAGAGTTATTTTGTGATCTGTTTTCTATCAGGTCATATTAACAAATGAATGTTTCTTCAGCACTTGCCTACGTAAATTTGGGTCTTTTGAAGAACTAAAACAGAAAATAAATATTAATTGCCAAAAAATCATTACATTTCATTTCAATTTCCCTAACATTTTTACCGTACAATGTCCTTATATACATTAAAATGCCACTGCCACTTGAAGTTGCACAAGCAAGAATAAAGCTTAGCTACTCGAGTGGATATAAGGAAAGAGATAAAATTCCGGATAACAAAATGTAGATTAGAAGAATTGGGGCTCAGCTCACTGCTATCTGAGTTAGGGTTGCGAGTGCGGGCCGCCGCTGCTCCTTACAAAGCTAGAGTTTGAGTATAACTATGTTTTTGCATGCGATTGTCATAAGTCAAAAACTTTTTACTCAGACTGTACTTTCACATTTCCCCTGTATACCAGCAGCCATTGATTAGTGGTCGTTTGGAGACCAAACTGCTAGCTACAGCTACGTACTGGGAATAGGACATGACGATTACTACTGTGAATTGTGCACACAAAAAATCGAAACACGTAATCATTATCAGTCATTGTTTATCATCATAATGATTGATATTTTATATAGTTTAGTTTTTGTTCAGTTTCCAGCAAAATGTGATAAAGTATTCCTAAATCTACACTGTTTCCTAACATAACATAAAATTGGATGTAGAAAATTGTAACGTAAAAGAAATATCAACGATTTAACCTTGTTAAACTTTTGTGCAAGTATTAACAGTTAACACACACACATCACAAGAAACTTGACCTCAAGGTTAACACTTCACAGTAGTCAACAGTGATACTTTCAGGTAAAAATCTAATATTATTACAATTTGTAATACTTATACTGTAGATAGTGACAAATAATTTCGTAAACTGAACCAGCTATCTTATTATCCGGAAATATTTTATAATTAGGCATTAAAATACTTTTGATTTTGTATGCCCTAGTTTCTACACATGTTTTATAATTGTGGGTTGGCCACAGGTTAAATTAGTGGGACACTTAGCTTTTTTTAGCTCTGATTATCAAAAATTTTAAATCACAATCATAATTGAAAAACTTGAAGTAGGTACCCACATACCTAAGCTTTTGGTAATTTTAGTTGCTTGTAGATTGTGGGCATTTCTGGCCAAACTCACTCGTCGTCGTCATACTTCATTTTCTTCCATACTGTAGATATTTTGAGTCGATACACTTTTAAGCACGTTCACAGCCAGTCACTTATTTACTAACATTCATGACTTGTAACTTAAAATAGGACGTCCTTTATATTCTGTCACTGGACTGATTACTGATTATTCAGTTCACTGATCAATATTTTGTTCTTGAACTTGTACATATCCTAACCTAGGTAGAATAAAATGAACATTATATTATGAATACCAACCCAATGCCAATACGTTTTGGTAAATACGTTAAATATAAATGGTAGTTAATGTATAAACTATATCTAAGCCCATTGCACGGGTGTCATTGTATCGCTAATCAGTCGCAGACCAATGACGAATTACTGATTGTTTACATTTTTCTTATTGTAAACAATAATTATCCACTTTTAATTGAGTTTTACCTGACTTTGAACTTGAACGAATTGTTGACCATAAACTGCGTTCCATTTTTATTATCCTCCTTTGTTTTATCCATTTTGTTTGAACGCAATTTTAGTAAGAGTTAGCAGCGGTGATACCATTCCGATGAAAGTGATTAGTAGACGATGAATTTTGACTTTTAGTGAATGCACAATAGGATACTTATCTCGTAAGGGCCCCCGTCACTATTATTAACTGGAAACTTTCCGGCCACACAATAAAATTCTGTAAAAATAATTAGACTATCAGATTATTTGTGATGTTTATGTTACATTGATATCAAATTACATTAGCCCCACGACTTTTAAGAATCGGGATTGACTTACTGACCCTTAGGCATGACTCCAGAAAAAATCGGGTTTACTTTTGCTTAATAGTAGAAGGGCGTTCTTTACCCCTTGGCTCTTGACCCCTTGGGAATATATACGCATTTATGTTACTATTTAATCGTCAAAACTGGACATATAAAAACTACGCAAATGCCAAATAATTATAATTGAACTGAACATTAATTGTACATTAATTTCACGGTTAATACTATTGCATATTTTATGTGGTAGACGGGCTTGGGAAGTCAATAATCTATATTATTTAAATTTTGCTATTAAACATTTAATTTATTAGTACAACGGTAAATGATCAATGGGTTTAATAGTCAAAGGGTAAAGGTCAAGGGACTAAAGCACCAAAGGATAAAAAGTAGAAACCAGTAATAGGCCCCTTGAATATCAATGTACTTAATGTTCCATTAAGGAAGTTGAGGAACTGAACTGTAAAAACTGATGGTTTTTATTTCTAATGTTCAAAATAACTTCAGAGCAATTTTAATTTTAAAGATTTTATAAGCCCCAATAATATTTTAGCTATTTATTATCGCTAGCACTGCTTATGCATGCAAAAAATCTAAATTCCTTAAAAAACTATTTTACTACATCAATTTGGAAAATTATTCAGCCAAACAAATAATGCTATTATTCAGCTAAAGCTAGTTAGCGATTAAAACTGATAGTTACCGTAATAAATAGTAATTCATTATATCCCAAAAATCTTCTCTAATCTTTTCAAACTTTGGGAGACAATTGGTGTAAAAGGGTAAAACTGTTAAATGGTGATGGTGAACTTGCATGCGATAAAATTATTTGCTTTGCTGTTTCCAGCCTGGTTCTTTGGTGAGGTGGAGGTGGACACAAAATTTCTAATTGTTGGCACTCTTACAACCTAATGGTTAAAAGGGAAAATGAATCGGTAAGGCTCACTTTCTTGTGTTCCTAAACCTACTTCAAAATATGAATATGTAACCGTACATCTAATTAAAAATGGATTTTTTCCGTTATTAGAAGATAACATTGCTTAGTGAAAATAAATGTTAGGTAACAAAGACTAAGAATGTAAACTTTTAAACTCACAAATAAATATAATTATAAATGTTATGATAAATAACAGCATGTGATGAAAAATATTATGAACTAGTAACTAAATTGCGAATACCCAAGGTTTCAATATCAACATAACCAACTCACTACTTCCCACTAAATGTCAATGAAACTACATACATAATATCGACAAGTCTGTGATCCTCCCCTGGTTGGGTCTTTGGGGAAAGGTATATATTACAATTCTTTTGTAAGGCAAAATTAACGCTGTACATTGTACAGTTATACATTACAGATGTTACGTCATACCTTAAAACCCTAGACAAAAAATGTGACCTCTGATCTTTAAACTAACACTTTGATGTTTGAGTTGAGCAGATCTGAAATTCAAGTAAGTACGGGTTGGGTACAGGAAACCGGACTCAAGGGAAAATGGATACCCCAGACATGGAGCTTTAATGATTGCCTACGCTTTTAGTTTGCTTCAAAATAACTAGATTAGTCAGGTCTTTACCAATATTATGCCCAGCTAATCTTGTAGGGACAAAAAATTATTCAAAAAGTTCAGAAAAATATTTAAATAGGGAAAAACATTCGGGGTCCAGTTCACTGTTAAAGCCAGGTAGGAATACAGTTAAAAATTAAACATCGAACAGAATACTTAACGCACCTGACACCCTGTTGTCAGTCCACTACGCCGTTCCGATAGATTGACTGTGATATGGATGTAAGATGTCAAACTGCAAATTAAAAATTTAAAATGGACATTAATAATTAGAAAACCAAAGAAATGCTGAAAAAAATCCGAACTCAGTAATATTGAAGATAGAAAAGTGACATGGTAAACAAACAATACAGCCGGTATTCAGTATTCGATTCGGTATTTGCTTAATGCTGTTGTTAATATTGAATATACGATTGGTCTTCGGTCATTGGTGTGCCAGTTCCAGCTGACCTTGCTGGGCAGTGTGACAGCATAATTAGTAGAATTAGTACCATATCTTATTGTGACCTTGATGACCTGTCGTACTTTTCCAAATACTAAGTAAAATATGTAACATGTGACGGCACCGGCACGTGCTTATAATTCTAGAATCCCTAGCCTAGTCGTCCGAACTCTCCGAACTGAACGAGTTGTGAAGTGACTATACGGTACTGTAAGAATGAAGTAGAGGTGGGCCTGCAGTGTTGTCTACCTTATCCACCCCCGCATTCATAATGTACTCTGCTCCAGGTATTCGAATCTCTCTCGTTTACTTTCTTAAAATTGGGAAATGAAAATGTTGTAACTTTACAATGCTTAAAATTAGTAAGATAAAGGCAGATTTAGCTTCTAAAATGAATCCAAACATGAATGCATCCATAAAAATTCATCGTAATATATTCTACAGAATTTTTAATTTTCAGTTCGAGTTTTTTAATAGCATTAGCATTTCCAACGCTTACTATGTTGAAACTCTAAATTAAAAATGGCAACAAACTCACTTATTGTTTCCAAAGTAAGCCAATTGTAGCCGTGGGCTCACTGAAAATAACTGTCTATCTATAAGGATTTCATTTAGAACTGTCATTTATAAAAACATAACAATAATTTATAATATCCAAGCCGCTAAAATGGCAAATACAGCCTTCTGATTCTGTTTAAAATTATATTTCGACTCTTTTACCGTTTTTGGCAATAATGTAATTATTTTTTAACTACCTACTTCTTACTCTTAGTACCCTACGTTTGATTCTTATATTAAGTACCATAATAGTAAAAACATGCTTTCCATTTGCTGCAAAGTAAGGTTCGGGATAGAAGTTGAAGTTAGGGTGGTGTACTTAATGAGTGTGAGTGTTAGGTCACCGCATTGCCCAGCTCTGGTTATTATAAAGTAGAGTAGTCTACTAATGTGGGATACACAATCGAGTTGAATTAATTCAGCAGCGTTATTTTTATTACCGAACCTGGAATTGTCATCTGTTAGATCTAGATCATTTTGCTTTTGGTTGATTTTGTTGTCATTCATTGCCTTGCCAATTTTTCACAATAATTAATTATCTTAATTACATAATAATTAGTCCAAATCTTTCAACTGTCAACAGTCACTGTTCTACAGTTCTCGACGAGAAGCCGCTTCTCGTACAGTCGTACTAGTCGTACATCGTATAACTCTTAGGCAGACAGGTAACAGGGAAGAGAGACGAGACACAAACGCAGACAACAATGTTGAAAAATAGTCAATTTTGTGGGTCGGCGATGGTAGGTGTTGGCAGCAACAAGCCCAAGTTCCCACCAGCTAAAGATACAGACACGGTCGTCAGCTGTGTCCAACATTACAAATTAGTTGTGGACAGGATCGTCAATGTTGATACGGCTGTCTAGTCACTAGTTGTTAGTTTGGTCTGATTATAATATAATATTAGTGCACTGCACAGCGTGTTATGTCCAAAAGACTATTTTCCCCGTAACCTAAAAACTGAAACCCTTGTGAATTTGTATACGGACGTTTGCTCAATTATTGATTATTATTAGTTGTAAGAGATAGTGGTGTGGATACGTTTGTCCTATATTATCTCTTCAAAATGTCAAATCTCGAAAGTGAAGATGATATTGACGATATTGACGATATTGACCCTCTTTTGAGGATGTAAGTTTCTTATTTATGACAATTAATCATAAATGATCATTCTCACTAATTATCCTAACGAAATTGGAGTAAATGCGAATGTTACTAGTTCATAATTATAAAAATGAAAGATATTTCCAAAAAAAATGCCATAATTTTATATTTTATACGAAAAGAATTAATATGACCATCTCTATTTTTTGCATCTGCTCCTTTACAGAAAAATGACTGAAAAGTTTCACTTTCTACGACCAGAAGAAGCTCCAGTATTTAGCCCCACCGAAGATGAATTTAAAGACCCATTAGCATACATTAATAAAATTCGACCCCAGGCAGAAGCTGCCGGAATTTGTAAAATCAAGCCTCCTGCGGTAATAATCTCATTTTATAATTACATACCTGCATTTATTTTTACTCCATTTGTGCGTTCCTTTTTGTTAACTAACTGTTAAAGCAATCATTCACTACCTAACATTATAACATAACAAGAAAATATTTTTTTTATTTTAGAATTGGCAACCTCCGTTTGCAGTTGATGTCGATAGTTTTAAATTCACTCCGCGAGTTCAAAGATTGAATGAATTAGAGGTAAGTAAATATTTATTGAATCGTTACAAAATAGTAGTAGATCATATTTTAACTTGTGGTTTGTATTGCATTATGGTTGTAGTACTTAATATCCTAATGTCCTAACATTTTCCAGGCAAAAACCAGAATCAAACTAAATTTTCTTGATCAAATTGCAAAGTTTTGGGAATTACAAGGATCATCTCTAAAAATTCCAACTATAGAAAAAAAGGCAGTTGATTTATACACTCTACATAAATTGGTCAAAGCAGAAGGTATGCCACTTGTAAATGAAGTGCTTAGTAAAATCATATTATTATTTACATGTGTAAAACTGTACATCTGACTAATGCAATATGCAATTCTCCTTTCAGGTGGAAAAGACAAAGTTAACAATGATAAGAAATGGAATCGCCTTGCCGCCAGAATGGGGCATAATCCTCAAAAGTGCTACGGTGCACTACTTAAAAGTCATTATGAGAAGATTTTATTTCCATACGATATGTTTAAAAAGAAGGAGCCACATCTAATTCCAGTTAGTACATAAACATTCAAAATCAGTTTTAAAACTCTTCTGTGGTATAATAATTTAATTTGTTGCTGATAATTTCTGAAGGGAGAGAAGTCGGAGCCTAATTCACCTAAAAAAGGTGGTACACCCAAGTCGTCTCCTGCAAAAAGTATGCGAATGGGAGGAAAGGCAACCAAACAAAGCACCTACGACCATTTTGAGGATAAGGTACGTGTAAAAAATATTGCAGTAGTTTATTTGCCTAAATACTAAATGGTATATAGTTGAAATGAAATAGGTATTGATTGTATTGTATTAACTATTTAGTAGATTAATGGTTGGTTAAGCTTGTTTTTAATTTAATTTTCCTATATTGGGCTGAAAATGTTAATACTCTATTACTTAAAGGAATGAACCTGTCTTTTGTATGCACTACCAATCTGTGTTGGTATTATTTATGTGATTAGTTAACTTCTTACTTACTTACGCTTTAATTTAGTATGTAAGGTACTATACTTACTGTACCTATTATAAAAAAGAGGTGTCTTTTGGTTACTACCTCTCTCTACTTGATAAAACAAATACAACAAACTAACAATTAAATAATACGCTGCTATTGCTTTGCTTGTTCTGTCTTACTTATTTATGGATACCTAGGTTCTTTTTGGGGTGACCTAGAGTTGAATTTTTTAATATTACATATGAATCAATCATTAATAAAGCATGACAGCATGAGCACGTCAAGCTATTGTCCGTTCGTAACTTGTAATAACCTTATCGTCTCACAAATCAAAAGCTATTCATCAGAACCTCATACAAACAGCAAGAAAATGTTTACATTTTGTTGCTAACTAAAATTAACTGTTTAGCTTTCTATCCAGGGAAAACATTTTGTTTAACCAAAGTTTGTCCTACTTGTTTTATTAAATACAACGCAATGGAAGGAGCGTGCATCGTGGTTAAGTATTTTTGTTTAAGTGGTGATATTTAAAGTAATTAAAATCAAACGGATAGGAATTCAAAATTCAAAGCAATACTAATATAATAATAGTTAATGTATTAAAATCAGATATTTCTAACTTTTATGACTGTTGGAAATAACACTAACCGACTGTAGTCCTACTGCTTTAAATAAAAAGTTGACCTTGTACGATTACAATTGCTTATTGAATATATTTGCTTTGGATTTTGTTGAATTATCAGTTTGGCTATTAATTATGGATGCACGAAAATCTGCTGGAGTTTGTACGCACATTGCTATTATATGTAATGTAACTGTAATGAAATCCATAAAGTTGAAAGACGATGGAATTATTTCCTTAATTGTTTCTGTATTTTCGTTCAAACTCCAGAAAACCGTCAATATTCTTCCAACAATATAATTTAGTTTGTTATGAAAATGTTGAGTACGGATATTTATCTCTAAAGCTCGATATTTTTGTTAAGGTCAAAGGTTGGCTATTTAGAGAAATTATTCAAGTGTATATTTTTGCGTTGTTCAAGTTCAGCCATTGAATAGACTTTGCTAATTGTTAGGGAAATTGTTGTCTGTGTAATTGTCAAATGATTTGATTTTTTATGTAATTGGAATTGGATTGTATTTCAATCGTGTCTTTGGGTGGGTTGCTATTTTGATGCTTGAAAATGCGACAAATGATGATAATATTTGGTTACAAACCTCTTCTGTCTGTATATACCCGGTGCATTGTGTACATACAGCTTGTACTGATACATACTTAAGTATTACTTATAATACATACATGATTACAAAAATGTCAATGAAAAAATATCTGATGATATTGTTGTTGTATCTAAAATCATTTTTATTGATTATTCGAATCTATTATTCAATTGTTGTGGACTTAATTGACCTTCAGAATGGAAATTCGACACGTGACAAATGTGAGATCAAGTCGAAAGAGCTGAAGAGGCTTGCCTTCTATGGCGCTGGCCCAAAAATGGCCGGATATAATAAACAATCATTGTCACTGACAGTGGCACAAGCGCAGGATACGAAAGCGCACTCCCGCAAGCCACTAACTGTCCAAGATCCCGTAAGTAGACCTACTACTTACTAGGTGTTCTGGCAGCATCTAGTTGTTGCATTGCACTTGGCGCTTTCAAACTGGCGTGGCAGTATTAGTATTATTGTATTTTGATTCTTCTTTTTGTGCTGCATTCATTATTACCGACTGTTTAATACTTTTAGATAATCCCAAACCTGCACATAACATGCTCACTCAGATTCTTTTCACAAATTCTATTTGGTTGATCTAATTATTATACTAATTTGCAATGTTTTTGTTTTTTAATGTCACACTGTAATTTCCGTTTCATCTTTCAACTTAATTATTGTCCTTCTGTCCTAACGCTTTTAAGCTAATCATTTATCGTAATCGTGAGCCCACTTGCAAGTATATTGTCAAATTCAGTACATATTTGCCCTTTTGTTAAAGGCTTTTGGGGAGATTTCGTTTTACAAAAGGAAATTTAATCAGACACTCTGACTCGAAGTTATTTGATTAATGCCCTTGTGCTAATTTATTATAGGGTACAACTGTGCCTAATACATACTCGTTTCTAATTCTCCATTAGGTATCAAATGAGAGATATTTATCAGAGGAGCTATTATACCGAGTTGTTGCGTACCATTGTCTTTGTTTGCAAACGGCTAGATTTATATCTCTCTAGCCATTAATCATAACAAAAAATCAAGTTAAAGCTAGAATAACCTGGGGACGACATCAAATATATGCTAAAAATATATATGTCGTAGGCACAAAGACCCAACGGACACAAGGCCCGTTTACTAGGCATGGGGACCCACTTGTGTTTGCTTTCAACTTTTGCAGGAAAACGAACACAGTTATCAATATATATATATATATAATTTCGGCATATTTGATAGAGAATTTTTATCTCTTTTCAAGATTTATGCAATGAGAGGTTTATCAGTAAGTAAACCTTTTTTAGCACATGTCTTTCCATCATTAAATCATAAGATCATTGTTTCAAAGGAAAGTGCTTAAAATTCTCTATCAAATCAGCTAAAATTACATGTCGATAAATTGTCTTGTACGTACCTGGCGAAATCTGTGCCTGCGACACAATGTATTTTGAGAGTGTGGACAAAATTAATAAAAGATTTTGCGAACAAAGGTCATATTGAAAGATATAATGCTAGTACAGGGAATTAGAAAAATCGTTTCTTTTTATAAAATTTAGGTTTTATATTAGCATCGTATATCGTATGTATTTAGAAAACAATTGTTTACTAGGTATATGCTTATTATGAAAAGTGGACTAAAAAATTTTAGTCTAAAAGATACTTTTAGTCAACATTTGGGGAAAATGTGAATGACCGACGACGACGCTATGTGGAAGACAGTAAGCTAATGATGTTTGCTCATACGAGTTGTTAAGCATGGGAATAAGTATTGAAAGTGTAATTTTCAAAGTTTTATGAAGTGAGGGCCAGGGATAGTAAAAACTTATTTAGAAAGTGGGAGATACTAAATATAATCTACCCATTTTAAAAAGTGGGAAATATCGTAGCTATACAGATACACTGATTCCTTTTGATGGTAAATATGACGATAAATACCTTTTGATCCATATTATAACCGCTTTGCTAACCATTTGCTTTTGTGATATTCATACCGAATTTTTAGAGACTTAGGACGCTATGAATAGCTGTTTTTCGGTTTCATAACTTTGGTTACTTGATTTTTTATGATTTACATGAGCGTGGTGAATTCTACATAAGTGTTGATTTATACGTTTTAAAATAGTTGGCTAAGTATGTTTGTCACATATGCAACGGCGGAGACGCTGAAGAAAAAATGCTTCTCTGTGATGGATGTGACGACAGTTATCATACATTCTGCCTTCAGCCACCCCTCCTGGAAGTACCTAAAGGTAAATGACGTTTAGTAGGCCTTATGTGTAGTTTTAATTGGTTTACCTGTCCATATGCCGAAAATGTTTCGCTAATCGATAAAGAAATGGCCTGCAAAATATTTGAATGCAAAATTTCTGGGAGGCGTTCCAGCGCAGCGTTTGGAAATTGTAATATTAACTTTTTTTTATCTTGATTTAGGCGATTGGAGGTGCCCCAGATGTGTTGCTGAGGAAGTTAGCAAGCCGGGAGAAGCCTTCGGATTTGAGCAAGCACAACGCGAGTACACACTGCAGCAATTTGGAGAGATGGCAGATCAATTCAAATCTGATTATTTTAACATGCCTGTCCATGTAAAACATAATAGAAATGCGCTTCATAATTAGTATATTGTTGTCTCTTATCTATTTTTTGAATATTATTTTTATGTATTTTCTAGATGGTTACGTCCGAGCTTGTGGAAAAGGAATTTTGGCGAATCGTGTCTGCAATAGACGAAGATGTTACTGTTGAATACGGAGCTGACTTGCATACAATGGACCATGGGTCAGGATTTCCCACCGGATCACTAAATATTGAGCCTCAGGATGCTGTTTACTGCAAGAGTGGCTGGAATTTGAATAATTTGCCAATTTTGAAGGGATCTGTCTTAGGACATATAAATGCAGACATTTCGGGAATGAAAGTTCCATGGATGTATGTTGGGATGTGTTTTGCTACATTTTGCTGGCATAATGAAGATCACTGGAGTTATTCTATTAATTATCTTCATTGGTAAGTAATAACAGCTATTATGGATGATAAAGTGCAAACAACAAGGATTTATTCGAAATGATTGGGTGCATTTACAGGGGAGAACCGAAGACATGGTATGGTGTACCCGGGAATCGTGCTAATGACTTCGAAATCGCAATGAAGCAAGCAGCGCCCGAATTGTTTCACTCTCAGCCTGATTTGTTACATCAACTCGTCACCATTATGAACCCCAACATTTTGATGCAAGCAGGAGTTCCTGTTTATCGCATGGATCAAAAGGCTGGGGAATTCATTGTCACTTTTCCTAGAGCCTATCACGCCGGTTTTAATCAGGGCTACAATTTTGCAGAAGCTGTGAACTTTGCTCCGGCTGATTGGGTGAGTTACAAATTACAATTACAAAATTCTCCATCAGAATTTGGGTCCGCAATGAATTTAATTAAATGTAATTTCACCCCTGTGTACTATTTTATGTAAAAATTAATGAATTGTGAATATGATTTATTCAGCTGGCCATGGGAAGAGACTGTATTACACACTACTCTAATCTCCACCGATATTGCGTATTTTCTCACGACGAACTCATCTGTAAGATGGCTCATGACTATGAAAAGTTAGATAAATGGATTGCAGTGTGTACTTATAAAGATATGGCAAAAATGTTGGAGACAGAGAGAGGTATTGATACTTTCCATAATATAATTTACCTAAATACAAGGTGAAAAACTCATCTAGTAGTTTTGAAATGTTGACTAATGTTTGTTTCTCTTTATTTTAGAACTCAGGAAAGTTGTACTGAGTTGGGGATTAACGGGAAGTGAACGAGTGGCGTTTGAAATGCTACCAGATGACAATAGGTTGTGTGAATTTTGTAAGACAACTTGCTTTCTCTCAGCAATTACCTGCCCTTGCACCGAAAATCAATTAGTGTGCTTGCGCCATTACGACAAACTCTGTGAATGCCCTAGTGAAACGCATATTTTAAAGTAAGTTTTTTTAAATATATGTAAAGCTTTATAGCTAGCCATTAATTGTATCATTAAGTAGGACAGTACTACCTCGAATAGAATATAACTCCTTTTATGCAATTTAAGTATTAATTCTGAATTTATTTAGATATCGCTACACGCTGGATGAGATCCCACTTTTGATTAAAAAGTTGCAAGAATACACTGCAGAGTACGAAAATTGGGCTCGGATTTGCCACGATAAGGTTGCTATCATCGGGAAAATAGAGGAGGAGGATAAAATCGGTAAGCATCATAACGCCATCACTATTTTCCTGGTCAGCCAGGAAATTCTATGCCTAAGTATTGTGATTATTTATAATAATCAACTTTGAAATCCCAATATGATTACAGATATGGAAGAACTAAAGGAATTAGTGGAGGAAGCTAAGAAAAATAACTATCCTAATAGCCAGCTGGTTGAGACGGTTAAACAAATTGCATCTGAAGCTGAACAACTGTCAAAAATTTCGAAAAACCTTATGTCATCCAACATGCGCACTCGGTTAGTACATTTTCAATAAACTGTAATCAGTAATAATGAATTGGTATGTATATTATATAATATAAATATTTTAATGTTATGTTGAAATGTACAGAAAATCAGCGTGCGGCAAATTAACTTACAGTCCTAGTGAACTTCGAATTCTCCTTAGTGATATGACTAAACTTCCAATTAAGCTGAAGGAAACAAAATTAATCGAAAAACTTATTAACCGATTGGAAGAAATGAATGTAAGTTGTTAATTTATATGCATTCATTGTCCGTTTTTTAAAATGTCAACTAAATTCCATTTTCTGCTTGAACAGACTTCTGCAGCCTACTACATTGCACATCAAGAAAGTGGCGAGTATGATTCGAAACAGATAAAGCAATTTTTGGACGAAGCTAATCAACTAGACATTGAAATTCCTGATCTCCAACCAATCCAAACAGTAAGATAAGATATTATATAAACGATTAGCAATAACGTCCATTTGTACCTATTCTTTATTATAATGTTTTGTGTTTGATTTTGTAAAGATTTATAAAAGAATGAAATGGCTAGAAAGTGTTGAAAGTTATCAAGGCTTGTGGAATGTAAATCAATTAAGACTTTCGATAGAAACTGGAGAGGAACTGCCTTCTTATCCGACGACGATAAAAAAATTAAAGTATTTGTGTAGTTTAAACCAATTCATCGAGTTGTGGGAAGAAAAAGCTCAAAGAATACTTACGGCCAAGTAAGATTACTTACTATTATACATACAAGCAATGCATGAATTTATTTATTCGATAAATAATTTACGTCTGTTATGACAGGAAAGAGAAGTTCACATTGGAAGATGTGGAAACTGTGTTGAATGAGGCAGTGGCACAGCCTGTGGCATTACCTTCGCTGCCTCCTCTACGAGAATTGGTGTTGAAAACCAATGTGTGGCTACAAAAAGTAAAATTATACGAAAACAAGGCGGAGTATCCGTACATTGATGATTTAGAAATTTTAGTCACCAAAGGAGAAGCTTTCCCATTGTATCTGAAACCACTGAATATTCTTCGCTCTCAAGTGCACGGAACTAAGTTGTGGAAAGAAATGTGCGCTCGTGCTTTTCTTAAAAAGATTTCGTGCATTACACTTATAGAGGTATGTGCAATGCAAATGTAACAAGTGAAATACACTAAGAAACACTTTTTAATCAAACGAGTATGAATTAATAATTTGAAATTCTAATAGGCTCTTGTACCGAGAAGAGAAATTAACAAAATCCCAATACGTGGAAAAAGAAAACGCTTTGACCCTGAAAACTCAAATCACCAGTTAGCCGCAATGTTACTCGATTTGAAAATTCAAGATTTAAAAGTTGCTGGAGAAATCGCGAAAGCCTACGAAGTAATTGCCATTTGTAATTGTAGCAGTTAGCTACAGTATTTATATTTATGAAGTAAACTTACAATTTTAAACAATTCTTTTAAAATTACAGATTCGCCAAAATTGGGAAACCGAAAAGATAATTAGTCTGCGAAAGTATAATTTAGACAAGAAACGGTACGATGTTGGAGAGAGCTTGTACTGTACATGTCAGAAGCCCTTTGGCGAGTTTATGATTCGTTGTGAATTGTGCTTTGAATGGTTTCATGGTAAGTAAATTTAAGAGATTTTGCACATTTCAATGCATAACAGTGATTTAGAGTTTGCAGTCCATTTTAGAAGCCAATTTAATATGCTGCATTTTACATTTCAGTTTCGTGTGTTCCACTGCCTATAATAGAACCTCCGGTATCAATGCCCGAGCATATATCACGGCAGTCATATGTAGCACATAAGATTTCTGAGGGAGACATAAAATATTTTGGACCGTGCTGTGCTCGTTCGAAACGACCAAAACTTGATACTATATTAGATTTATTGGTGAAACTTCAAAAATTGCCTGTGAAAATTGTTGAGGGAGAAGCAATTCATTGCTTAACACAGCGGGCTATGACCTGGATGGACAAAACGAAGGAATTTCTCGCCCAAGATGACGTTGACGCCGCTCTTAAGGTAAATAAATCGACAACAATACTATCTACTAATTGATTTTGCTTTCTGTTCAAGTGCTTACTTTTTATACTATTCATGTTTTGTATTTCAGAAAATTAAGAACAGAAATACTATCAAAAGTATAAGAAATAAAAGAAACTCGGTGACATACGAAGGCAATGGAGCTCATGACGAAATAAAAATGGAAATGGACGTTGACCAAAATGGTCACATCTCTCCCACCTTACGAGAATATTATATTTCCGAGGACTCTGTTCGAAAAATGGAAGATATGGTCATCACTGATGCTATAAAATGTGAGGATTCGAATAAGAATTCAGGCGATCTCCTCAGTTCATCATCAAAATCCACAAATGGTATTAAGATAAAAGAACGGAGTTCTGAGGAGTCAAAAGCAAGGATTCCTCAGAAGCCTTTAACAGACCATAAAAGTACACTAGATCAAGATTGTGATGAGGCAAAACCAAAAAATATAGGGAATGGTCGGAAAACTCTGCCCGTTCCGTTGAACTTTGATGAGCCATTGGCAAGATTATCACCCACTAGACAAGTAGTCGCTGAAAATCTGCTAGTTGAAGCGGCACTCATGGAAGTTTCAGTTGAACACGAATCCGCCGACATGTCTGATGATATTTGGCGCTTAGTTGAAGGAGTAAAGTCAAAACCTAGCAGACCCGCCGTTTGTCTCCAGGTACATACCTTTGTTTGAAACCTTCTCAAAATAAGTTTCTGTTCTCTTTCATCATATTTTTCTTTTGAAAATATTGATTAGGAATTGCAAGAGATCCTCGATAAAGAAATTAACGAGAAGGAAGCAGCAGTATCCTCTCAGGATGAGTCATTACCAGGTTCCTCCCAAGACGCAAAGAGGATCGTGCGAAAGCCCGTCAAACGAAAATTGGTAATTTAAATAGCGAAGAATAAAGTTTATGCATTTAAGATCTTGTTAAGTTAAAATTCCTATAAATATTATTCTCCAGATGCTGGAGGAAGAAGAAAATACGTCTCCGAAGACTTCAGCACAAGAATACGATGATGATTGCGCTGCTAACCCTTGCAAACAACCGTCAGGTAATCAATTACAAACAATTTTTTTTTCTTTATCTGGTCAACTTGAATCTTATTTGATATTTTCATTTTTGTTTCCACAGGGAAAGGAATTGATTGGGTGCAATGTGACGCTGGATGTGATCTATGGTTTCATTTAATATGTGTTGGACTAAAGAAAAGTCAAGTAAAAAAGTTGGACACTTTTGTTTGTGAAGTTTGCACACCCAAAGACAAAGCAAATCACAAGGCAGGTGATAGCGACGGCTCGTCTTGTGACACAGTAAGTCTTGATGTCTTCATTTAATATTCTTGATAATATAAATATTACCATATATATTTATTTGCTAATGCTGATATTTTTTTAATATTTAGGATTCCAAATTGTCGGATGGAGGCAAAGCAAGTATTTGCAGTAATAAGGAGAACGATAACGCTAACATTGACAATTGCTCTTTACCGTCAACAAAGATGGAAGAGGGAGACAAATGTTTGTTTTCGTTGTAATTATCATAGGGACTTAGCTTACTAATTTTATTGTAAAACATTATAATGTAATTTTATCAAGATAATTTATAGCTTATTGATCTATTTAGAGTTATTTATATACCCTAATCATTGTACATTTGCGAAATATGAATATTATTATAATGTGGTGGTTTCTATTCTGCGTCGCAGGTAAAATCGATCTTGCAGTGTAATGTAATTTTAAAGTATAATACAGAATAAACTGGTCCAGTTGTAAATGTGAAATAATTGAGTGTTGAGCAGGATCACTCGTCTAACTGCCCTTCATACTTACAGAGAAAATAGTTCAGAGATCGCCGATGGCCCCCTCATACCCAATTCAGAATTATACATCACATAAGGATCTTCACTTTACTAGGTAGACCAACATAGTAGCTTAATACTTACAGTCACATATTAGTTTTTTATACGTAATAGTATCATTACTACATATTATGATAAATATTATACTTACTATACTTAAACACATATGTACATACATCTTAAATTAGATATCTACCAATTTACTGCGCCTGTATTGGTAGCTTAAATGTTATCTCTCCGTACAAGAAAAAATATATTATTATTATCATCAAAGATATATTGTAAATAGTAAATATATAAAGTAGCAAGCAATGGAAAAGTAATTATAGCGGTTAAATTTATGGTTAAAGCACCTGATTAGGTCATAAAATATTATTAAATATTAGAGAAATATGCTAAGATTGATCAATAATAAAATTATGTAAATAAAATGACGTATTGGTTAACAAACTATTGTAAAAGTTTAAAAAAGTTGTTTTATTTTAAAGAAAGTGATTCTGATTTATGATCTTGCTTCCAACATTCATCAAGTGTCCCGATACTTATATACTAAACTACTTGCCTAGCATCGTCCACAAAGCCATTAAAAAATATTGTTCATTGTATAAAACACCTGCAAAATCACACTATTTCAGTGTAATTTCTTGGGCCATGGATAAATAAACATTTGCAAAGCAAAAAATTAATTTTTGCAAAAATAACACACTAAATATAGATAGATGCATAATTCCTTGTTAATTTAGCCAAGTCATCATATCTTGGGGCTTGGTGCCAGAATGTCGAAGCTGGAAGCTCTTGTCGGATATTCCAAGTTCGAAACTATTAGCGAAAGATCCATCAAGTTGGGAGGACGACGGTTGGGGCTTGGGGCACCCTTTCTTCAACACCAACAGATTGGGCTCGGCAACTGCAACCTCAGATAAGGATGAATGGGATGCTGGATCACCCAAAAATGATGAGTGGAGCCTTGATCCTAGAAAACGGGTAGCAGCTACGAAGAATGATGCCTGGGGGGCTCCTGGAGGAAAGAAGGAACATTGGGGATCTTCTGCGAAAAAGTGGGGATCTGCGAAGAATGATGATTGGGCAACCCCTTCTGCTAAAGTTGATGACTGGGGTTCAAGCTCAGCGAAGGCCGATGATTGGGGGTCCAGGACCCCCAATCGGTATGCGCGTAGGGGTATGCTAGGCCTAGTGGACACCCTTCTGGAATACAAGGTCTAGTGGACCCAGTGGCCCTAGGGCCAGTGTGTCTCAAGAGGGGGTAGACTACCTTCCAAACTATAGAAAGTCCAAAACGGTCCCTATTGAGACTGAGACTTTCTCACATTGACAAAGTATCAAGGAAACCTTGTATACCAGTCTGCCATTAGCGGCTACCGCAATACCCTCACTGTGTTAGCCCCAATGCAATATTTGAAATTATAGCTACATAGCCTAGCCCTACCCTATTTTGCCACTTTGCAGTAAAACTGAGCAGTTTTTTGCTATAAACGAGATTTGTTGTTCCAGCAGAGCAGAAATCCTAGTTAGCAAGACCGTACCCAAAGGGGGGGGGCTAAGGTGGCTGAAGAGTACACTAGATATTATGTGCAAAAATTTTGTTAAATTTGTATGTTTTAAGTCTATAATTTGCATAAAAACAGCAAACATTTAACAAACCTCGCTGTAATTTGGAGGTAAAATATCAGCCCCCTATTGTCAACTTGGGCAAAAATGAACAAAAATACCTAAAAAATTCGCGCTCTGCGTTACAGTTTTATTAATTAAATGATATGCCCGTCGCCCGTAGATATATTGAGTTAAGATTAAAAGTTACTAAAATTATTTTTTTCGTAACTAGGAGAAAGGGAGCCTCGCGAATGAGATAGGAACTGTCCCAGTGCATCCTGTGGAATATCGAATTTTGCATTTATAACTGAATGTTTTAAATGCAGTACAGAAAAGCCTGGTGGTTGTGGTAAGAATTCACTAATTACTGTTTAGTTAGTAAATGCATAATTGTAATGTATTTGGGATAACTAAATTGGCATGTTTACATGCAAATTCACATAATAAAACATGTAATGGCTAAAGTGCGAATTTTCATGTTACTGATACCTATGCAAATGTATTGTAAATATTATTATTTAGTTTGTATTATTCTAAATAATTAATCCTTTAGGCTGGCAGGAACAACCCAGCGGTTCGGATTCATTTGTCGCTATACTTCAGAAATTTCTTTGGCAAGGGGATCCAACATTTATTTGGGGGTATGGATTCAACAAGGAGTGTTTCACCTATATTTACTTCAGGTAAGATTTCAAAAACTAAGAATTCCTTTCTATCAGTTCTACCGTAATACCATAGATTTTCAAAGTATTTGAAAACTTTGTATTTTGTTGTAGGTGGTAGCAAGCGAGAACTTCCAATTTACGTCAACAAACTTGCGCTGCGAAGCTTCTGAAATGCATCAATTTTCTTCGACAGCATCACACTGCCCCAAATCTACAAAAGGATCACATGAAGTACGATTTTCAAACAAAAAATACAATTTGATAATCTAATTACTCAATTAGTATATTTTATAATAGTATAATAATGCATTTATTATATTTTCAATTTTTGTCAACTGCAGGCCTTCTCCTTGAAAAAATAACTTTTGGGTTGATGTTGACTACATGGAGTTGGAAAAAGTTGCACAATTGTGCGGAGCCTATCTAACTTCCATTTTGTATGTTGAAATAAGCGCAGCAGACCTGGGAATGTAAGTACCTAATGCCCTTACGACAGATTCTAAGTTCATATTAAAAGTAATTCAAGCATACTAAATGTACTTCTGTTACTTTCTACAGGAAGGGTGATATTAATCAAGATTCCACTCAAGAAGATCAATTTTATTCTCAAAACAATTCGAAGTATCCTCGGAATAAGAATAACACTGCCACCGCGGAAATTCAGAAACTACTCCTCAGGGTATATTTTCATTTAAACTGCTTATAGTAATACTAATACTAGCTATGCTAGCAACTCAGCAGCCGAAATCTAATCAATTTGCAAAAGACGGTCCTTCGGAGAAGCCACTGATACAGCCGAGCCTTTGGAACACGAAAGTATCCTCCTGGACGACGAGAACGAGCACGACTTCGTCCCGAATAATAATTCGCCCGTCTTCTCTAATAACAGTGTTTCCTTAACATCCTCACCTTTCATGAATTCGACAAATCTGGACCTGCCCTTCCCTTCCTCGTGCATTCTGAGACCCCCGAAGTTGGCAGCCACCACAACGCCGCTCCTTGCAACGTCCCCCACCAAAGTTCCGGA